>JAQGAZ010000946.1:0-40523 GCA_034692225.1 Polydesmus complanatus
TAATATTTACAGTCTTTAAATTTTTTAATTTTAATATTTACAGTCTTTAAATTTTTTAATTTTAATATTTACAGTCTTTAAATTTTTTAATTTTAATATTTACAGTCTGTAGCGATATGTGGATTTCGCGACCGCTCGTTCTAAGTATATTTAAATTAAGTTAATTCAAATTAGATGTAAATAGCGATTAAGCGAATCGGCGCAGGACACGAGTCCTTATTATTGAATAAATTAACTTTTCGCGATGTCAAAGATTGAATATATAATTTTAAGCGATCGCGAAAAATGAAAATAGAAATTGTATCGATTGAGAAAATTGAATATGATTAATTAAAATTTTATTTTCAATTGGCGAGTTCAAAGAATAATATTGTAAATAGTATATAAGCTTGTCATTTTGTAAAAAAAAAAAACACTCTCTCTTTGCAACCAAGTGGATGGTTGAGCTATATATCAAGTGATATAAGCTAACAAGTTGTCAAAAACCAAAAAGCCATTGCCTGAGTTTCATTTCTATCTGCGAGAAATCGAGGGAACATTATCCCGCCGTCATCCGGAAGAAGAAGCTGCCAACGACTAACGAGCCAACGAGAGTATCCTGAATACTGTACAAATTGGTCTGCCATCGGTGAAGCCGCAAGGCCTAACCAAAGCTATAAACCCGATAGTACTCGCATTGTGACTCGCCACACTCATCGATCACTCCTGTCAACCGAGGTCTGAATTCAATTATTGTATGGTTCCCTTTGCCCATGTGCCGATCTCTTCAAGTCGACACCGCTGGACAGAACAACCCGTTACAAGTCTTTAAATTTTTTAATTTTAATATTTACTCTTTAAAAACATTAATTAGTTCGCAAGTATGAACAAAGCTATTGTTGAATGCGGAGCTATTGATGACCAATGAGTGGGACGCAATCCACTGGCACGGCCCTATTTCCTCAAAGTAAAGCTCAACAACACCATGTATTTTATTTATATATTTTTTGAAGATGAGACTGGAGATGGTTGAGCGAGTGAGCCACATGGCCATAGAGGACCCGCCTTTTACTCTCTTTGGTGATGTTCTAGACAATGATATTTCTATCATGGTACACATAAACAATAATATTATTAAATTTTTCTTTTTTATTCTTCTGTTAACATTTAAATTCTTTTATGTAGATATTTTTGGAATTGATGGACATGTACAATACCTTAAGCGTGCATGAAAACGCAGAAGAGATGATGCCCAATCGCATCTATCGCGATTATATGAGTCGATTTATTGATTGTGGTTATTGGTATCGACACACTTAATCACATTAATGTAAGTTCTAAATTATAATGTAAGTTCTAAACTTTAATGTGAGTTCTAAATATTAATGTCATTTCTAATTTTTAATGTGTTTTAAATATTAATGTGAGTTCTAAATACTGTATTGATATAAATTCTAAATATTAATGTAAGTTCTGAATATCAATGTAAGTTCTAAATATTAATGTAAGTTCTGAATATTAATGCAAAGTCTAAACTTTAATTTGATTTCTAAATATTAAATTTTATGAAAACTTTAAATATTAAATTTTATGAAAATTTTAAATATTAAATTTTATGAAAATTTTAAATATTAAATTTTATGAAAATTTTAAATATTAATAAGAGTTCTAAAAATTGAATGTGAATTCTAAAATATTAATGTGTTTATTCTAAATAAATAAATTCTAAATGTTAATGTAAACTCTCAAAATTGTTCAATTAACCTACAAATCCTTCACTGTACTTTAAAAAAATCTTAAATCAGTTTCCCACGACCTGTAGTTTCGACGAACTTCTATGAAACCCCGTAAAGCCAACTACAGATTACAGTATTTAAAATCTTAATTAAGATACCGTATTGTAATATAGTTGTATATATAATTATATTACATATATCATTAACTGTGTAAATTTTCTAATTTATGACCAATTTCAAGATTTATGAAATATACAGTAGGTTAAAAAAATATTGGCAATTGCTGTTTTTTAAGCAGAAAACTGAAATAAAAATTATTAGTTATATACTGAAATATACAATACATATAAAATAGATTATTAAAACTCATCCCAAAATCCCCGCTCATTTTTACTTAATTAAATGTATTGCTAAACAGTTCAAAATGCAAATAATAGGAGAAAAATGTAGCAAATTTAAACAAAAGAAAAACATGAAATTATAGAGATAATAGTGGGCATGTACATTAATTCAAATATGCAAATGAAAGTATAAATAACAACAAAAAATACTTAAAATTTAAAAAATAGCATGTAAAAATAAGTTAAACAAAAAAATTTACAAAATACATAAAATATTACATGGTATTTGTAACAACTAGAGCTACACGTAAATCTTACTAACATTGCTGACCTAAATTGCCTAAAAACACAGCGCTTTTAGTAACATATAAAAAGATTTGTTAAATTATTTAGGGATAAATGCAAATTGTAGAAATGAATAAATTATGCACATAGTAGGCTACTCCGTTTTAATTATTATAAAAATGAAAATGAATTAAAATTTAATTGAAAAAGAAATAAAAATCTACTGAAAATAAAACTAAATATCAGTCATTAAACATCTTCAAAGAATTATTAACTGAAAACCTGATATTAAAATAAAAATTAAAATCAATAGAAAAGAAATTCAAATCAATAAAAATGAAATTCAAATCAATAAAAATTAAAATCAATAAAAGTGAAATTAAAATTAATAAAAATGAAATTAAAATTAATGAAAATGAAATTAAAATCAATGAAAATGAAATTAAAATCAATAAAAATAAAATTAAAATCAATGAAAATGAAATTAAAATCAATAAAAATGAAATTACTTGTAAAATCAATAAAAATGAAATTAAAATCAATAAAAATTAAATTAAAGTTAATGAAAATGAAAAAATAGGAGTATCAGATTAAAATAAATGTGATAGAAGTAGTGGTCATATACATTGAAACAACTATGCAAATAAAAAGTAAATAAACGTAATCTGACAAACTGAAATTGCCAAATATTTTTTTTTATTTGTGGAAGGCAACTAGCAGTCTCATTAGAAAAAGAAGCCTAGGAGCTAAAAATAATAGTTTTTTAAATTTGATTTAAAAGTTTTTGTAAAATTAAGAAGTCTAAATGAACATATTTAAATTCATTAATTGTAGCAACAACTGTTACAGTCCAAGTTATTAAAAAATAAAAAAAAAATTAAACAATTGTCACTGTTATTGCAAATAACTAAACTTAAAATTACATTTTACATAAGCATTAACCTCAAAGAATATGGTTAGCAACATGTTGAGGTGAGTTGTGCTGACTGAAAGGCTCAGGTTGTGACACTCTGTATGTTCTTTTTCTTTGCTGTGTTTTTTTTCCATTTTATTTTTGTATTTTATTTAACTCCTTGCCTGAGGTCAAGCACTCAACTTTTGTTAATGCTTAATGTATGTTTTATTTTGTATGTGTGTTCTTTTATTTTGTTTAAACTTGTATTTTTTGTATTGTTTAATTTAATTCTTGGTTATTGGTAAATTAAATCTTAAATTAATTAATTCAATTAAAAGAGTAAAATCATTTAAACTTTGTGCCCCTTTGTGTGAGATAAAGAGAGAGAGAGAGAAAGTGAGAGAACAAAAGAAAAAGGTAAGTCCTGTCAATTTGGCAGTTATTTAATATTTAATTATATTCTCAAATAATAAGAAACACATCAGGTTTGAGTTGTCCCATGTTTAATTAATTTGCATGCAAAACCCCTTGTTTAATTAATTGCTTTTCCTTCCTTTTATTTATTTAAAGTGGGTTTTGTTACAAGGTGCAAACACCAATAAAGAATTATTTGTTAGGAACACAGATGTTCAACATTTTGCACCTTTTCAAGGTATTTCGAGAATGTGCCAAATATATTTAAAATAAATAAAAAAAATTTCCAAATATAAAAACCAAACATCTACATAAAAATATAGAGTAACCATTTAAAAAAAATTTAAAAAAACAAACAAACATATATAAAAATATTTAAAATAATAAAAAAAGATTCAAAATCATTTTGCAGTTTGTCATTGAAAACATGAAACTATAAAAACAGAAAATTAAAATATGAAAACATTATAAAGCAGCTGTAAAAGCACCACACAAACTTTAAAAATAAATTGTAAAATCAATAAAAATGAAAGTAAAATCAATTGATAAAAACTTTGCAGGAACAAGTCCGCTCAGGAATTAAGAATAGAATTGTCTATTCACTCGTTGCACTCTACAAAGTCTTAAAAAAAAAATAAATTAAATGAATAACAACTTTTTTATAGTGTGGTTGTTATTAGGAGGCTGTGGAAGCGCTATTAACGGAACTGAAGAGATAGACATCTACAGATTCGGAATAGCAATTATATTAATTAAAAATACATAAAATTAAGCAACTTGTTAATGACACACTAATAAAACCATCAAATTAGTGAGCATGTACATTATTTTATTTTTCATTTGTTTATTCAATTTAAACATAATCAGACTTTTTGAAATTGCCAACTAAAATATGTATAAAACTGAAAAAAAAAATGGCATTACACAAATAACAAAAAATTACTAAATTAACAAAAATTAAACATGAAAAAATGAAACATGAATTTGTCATACCTAACAAGAATCAATAATGAATAAACACCATGAATTAGAAATAAACAAAAAAAATTATTAGAAATTAATAAAGCCAATTGAAAATAAACCTAAAAACAAAGACATCTACTGTACATGGACATATACATTGAACACATAAAAAAGAAATTAAATCAAAAATGAAATGAAATTAAAAATTAAATTAAATTAAAAATTAAAATAAATTAAAAATTAAAATAAATTAAAAATTAAAATAAATTAAAAATTAAAATAAATTAAAAATAAATTAAAAATTAAAATAAATTAAAAATAAAGTTAAAAATTAAATTAAAAATAAAATTGAAAATTAAGTTAAAAATAAAAATAAAAAATAAATTTAATTAAAAATTAAAAAAAAAATTAAATTTAAATACAAAATTAAAAATTAAATTTAATTAAAAATTAATGTAAATATGAAATTAAAAATTAAATTAAATATGAAATTAAAAAAATCAAAAAAATTAAAAATAATTTTGAAATCCAACTCTGTAGGAACAAGTCTACAGAAGTGACTCATTTTTGTGGAATGTTAGCGTTCCCACACTAAAAAATAAGCCCAAACTTTTTTTAGCGCTTGTGTAGGCTTGCTCAAAGAGGAATGTAAGAAGTTGCATTCTAAACTTTTTTTTTTCAATTTAGATTACAACACTAATGAGGCAGTGATCAAATTAAAGTAACCCAAGGAGGATTAACCGACTATCTTATAGGATTCTCTACATAAGTAAAATACACAAACGATTTCATCTTTGATAAAAAAAAAACTAACTTAATTAATTAGCTTATATTTTTTATCTTATTATTTTTAGGTATGTTGCCTACCAGGACAATCTTCTGTAAGTATTCATTTTTATTCTTTATTCAATAATGAATGAACACAATGAAATAAAATAAAAAAAAAAATTTTGAAATAAATACATAATTATTAGAAATAAAGAATTATTCATGTATTAATTATGTATACTATGTAATTTAATAGTTATTTATATTATGTAATTCATTAATTATGTACATTAAATTATTCATTGGAAACATGAAAAAGGTAAAAATACAAACCATTGAACTACATAGTTGTGGTTCAATTTCCTGTTTACATTCTGTCTGCAAAATAAAACTTTACAATATATATATATATATATATGTACCCCTATAGGATAAAGATCACAACATCTACATTATCAATACCAATTCAAAAAATTAAAAAAAATTATAAAAATAAATGAAAGTATAACTAATAATTGCACAATTTTCTGAACATTTGATTTTACATAATTTGATAAAAATTTATAACTAAATGTTCAGTATAACATAGCAAATAAAAAAAATTATAAAAATTAATGAAAACACAAGAATGGTACACATGCACAATAACATGCTAAGTGTGCTTAAAATTAATCCTCGACACACTGTTACATACAGGTCCTCTTTTTCTTTTATTTTCTACCCGCTATTTTTTAATATGATTTCGTCATATTAATCAATTCTAAATTTATTTATTAATACCGTACATTTTATCACAGTATATTAGCATGTTTACTTTTCGCGCTTTTCATAGTTAAATATATGGCGCTCTAGCCGGCTGAAAGCTCTTTTAATCTTTATTAACAACCATTCACCTTACTTCTAAATGTTTATTTATCATCGCCTAAGGCTATGACTGGTTTTAACCATGTTTAAAGCTACCAAAGTTGGTTGTTATGTCAACTATATTTCTCAACTCCTTATCAGGGTCCATCTCCGTGCCCTACACATGTTAATACACATGATGACTCATACGATTGAGACAGAGAATTTGCAAAGGTTAACCAGGATGAAATAAATAAATAAATGGATGAAAATTCTAATTATTCCTAAAAACTTTTCATACATTTAGATGACAATTATATAACCTAATTTAGCATCTCTACTTTTCTTTTCTCTTTAATTTCATATAAAACACTTAATTCTAAGCTGTTTTAACCTATATTGCTGATATAAGTTATTACTTGAATTTATCTTTAAAACTTAATTAATTGATGTTTGAATGACTTAATGTAGTCAATATATTATACTGAATTCACCTTTATTCAAATTTAACTGTTTTGCAGTGCTTTAACTAAGGTTCTGAACCCAGAAACCGCGTACGGCACCTACATTCGCCGCACGACTGTAAGTGCCATTATTTCGCACTGAACTTACACCCTTTTACGATCGCCGTAAATTATAACCTAATTTTATATTATTTTATGGTGTTGGGTTGTTTAATTATGTTATTATATGGTATATTTATGGAAAATTATTTGTTTAACTTTTAAGTATCTTTTCCATCATGATGACTCATGAAATTTTCCACTATTTCCCAATCTGGTAGCCAGTCCATCTTGATATCCACTGATGGACCCAAGATAAGAACCTGATTTCGCAAGATCAGAATCAATGCTCAGATTTGAGTATAAATAGAGGACCATTTCTCAGTCAAAATCACTCTAGATTTTCTCAAGCTTCTCTTAACTTGCCTTGTAAGCTCTCTTGAAGTTTCTCGAAACTTATTGAGCCTCGTAAATCACTTATGATTTAAATGCTTGATTAAATAAGCCTAACTTGATTTATTAAGAGTTATTGTACTCAGTTTTGCTATATGTCAATTTATATGTTGTCCATGTGCGTTTATACAAATAATTTCAATTTTACCAAAATTTTGTAAACTATTTTGTCTTCAATAAAATTTATTAAAAATTAATAAATTTTCGCCGATCTTCAGCCGTTTATTAGACAAAGTCTACTAAACCTCTGCCCGAATTTTCACCGAAATATAACAAGACCCATTCTACCAGTTCCGAAGCCACTATATTCAATTATGAAGCTCATCATTGCTGTTTGGCTGTTGTAAGCATATTTTCCATTATAAGTTAATAAATACCTGCCGTATGTGGTACTAGTATTATACCGCCTTAAGCGACACCTAGAAAGTTTAAACCCTGGCTTCTCCAGTATTATTCTTAATTTTAGTCTCGGACTTATTTTTGATATTGGTATTATTATTTCTGTTAACTCTGTCCTTTAGAATTTCCCGATTAACTTAAACTCGTTTCAACAATTATTTTCGTTTCATTTATACTTAATGTGTAAATTCAAACAAGTATTTCACTGCTAAAATAAACAGTCACCAGTACAACTGATTGCGGAATATAAATGATCCAAATCTGACTCTCTCTTTTGGCCTATTTAAAATTAAACTAATTAACTTTTTTTAAATGACCCAAAACACAACGCAAATTTAAGTTAATTAGTCCCATTGATTGTTAATGATCAATTATTCAAATTTATTTTAATTTCCTTTTAATGATATTTTAATCAAACTTTATTATTACTATCATTGTCCCTTTAATGAATAAATTCTGTGGTAAATAATATATTCACCACCCCGTACGTAACAACACTAATACAATCAAACCCTGGAAATAATAGTTAAGACATACATTATGCAATAGTTTCCAAGTAATTCTAGTTTTTCATTAAGTGAATATTTTCAAATAAATGTAAAAAAAACACAAAAGGCAATTGCAAATTTCAAACTTCCATTAATATTATGCACATTTAATTTTTCTAATGTATCTTCTAAAAAACCTTAAATAAATTTGGGAAATAAATTATAAAAAATGAAATTTACATAATTAGACACAATTATATTGTCACTAATGCTTCTGCTCCACTGTAAACTATCTTCCAGAACGTTGGTCACATGATAATCTTCCTGAACGTTCTCTTCCACAACGCGACTCCACTAGAGGGCTGAATATACGGAAAAATTTCTATCATTAAAACTTTTTCCTCGTGACTCCAAAGTTCATATTTTCCTTTTAATTCCGATTGCTGAAAACCACCCACAACCAATTCGTCCGACGTCATCTTCTTTTCACAAAAATCGAGGTCAACTGGTGGTCATGTGACCAGACAAGTGACGAATGCTTCCAGAAGTTGAAAATGTTTTAGAAGTTACTTCTAAGATTCTATCACCCAGAAGTATCTTCTGAATCTTTCAACTTCTGGATGTTTCTTAAGTGGAGTCGCTCGTTCTTCCGGAACTCTAACTTCTATTGATCTATCATCTAGAAGTTAAGACAAGTGGAGGACTGACATAAGTAATATTTAAAATTGAAAACAAAAAACAAAAAGTAACAAACTCAAAAAAAAAAAAACGTGAAAATTTTACAAACTGAAAACATAAAATGACACTTAAAAAAAAACTATAAAAATACTATGTAAAAATATAGCACTGGAAAATTTATTAATTAAAAATAGAAAAAAATAAATAAAAGCAAATACATTTACATAGTAATTACATGACAAAAATAAAATCAATAAAAATAAAAGTACAATCAAATGAAATTAAAATGAACAAAAGTATAGTCATAAAAATGAAACAAGAACATGATTTTTAAAATAATAAATTAACAAAATTAAAAAAAAATAAATATATAAAATTTAAAATTAAAATGCATAAATGTTTTTTTAGTTGGTACATGGACCAGGACCAGGCCCAGCCGTAGCTCTCATAGAGAAAAAGTTTTCAGTGGTACCTAGTGAAACTTTTCATCGCATACAGGTATCAATAAAAGCAAAACTAGAGCGATGCAATGCAAAATAGTAAAACTAATGAAGAAGCAAGGTAAAACTATAAATTTTTGATTAATTTTTAAATTAATTTAATAATAAAAAATATATATTTTGTTAAAACTAGATTAAAATATGAAAGCTCGAGTGCTGTAGGTTGACAATCACTCTTATTTTTAATAACATTCACAAACATCTACTTATATGCAAATTCAAAAGAACAAACATATTCTAACAAATTTATATTATCAATAAAAAATGCATTAAGCAAATTATTACACACTAGGTAAAAAGCCTGCCATTCGACAGGCTCATAATTATAATCTCCAAAACCACTTTTTATCTGTAAAGTCACTACAAAGAGGCACACGGTAAAGGAGGTCACCAAAAGAGGCACATTATACAGTGTTATTCCTTTGTCGTGAGCCTCTTTGTAGTGACTTTATGTGGAGAAAGTGGTTTTGGAGATTTCGAAAGCAAATGGGAATTCTATAAACTTTCAAGCTGTTATTTTAAACAAATTTCGCGCCTCGCAAGCTCGGCGCTTGTTTAAAATATTCTTTTATTATTTCTGCCCATGGGCGGAAGCAAGAAAATTTCAATTTTGACTTTGCCCTCTTTTTCCCCCCTTCCCATGGAGAGCTGCTATTGGGTGGGGAAATGGTGGCGTGGTATTCCCAAGGGTGTAATTAGAGTGAAAAGGCGATTCCACACAATGACACCAGGAACCATTCCCACGAATAAGAAGTGTCAAGAGTGCTTAAATTTTCTAGTGTCAACCTAGCTAATGAGTTTCTGACGGACAGAAGCTTTTTATATATTAAATATAGGATATAAATAATTTTTACATTTTAATGCCCAATTCAGAAAAAAAAATTTAAATTATCAAAATAAAACCAGCTAATAAGTAATAAATTAAATATACATAATTAGACACATTGGAAAAAAAGCTAATAAAAAGTGCCTGAATTGATGTTGCAGAAACTCTTGAGCTTAAAAATAAATATTAAAAATAAAATGAAATAAAAAACTAAAATTAATACCAAAAAAAATCCAAGGATTCCAAAATAACAATGCATAAAAAAAGAAAATAATAAAATTGGAAATAACAAATGCAAAACACCAAAAATCATCTGGATTCTATTTTCTTTTTAGGATTCTACAATCTAGAAAATGACCCATGCAGCTAGTGCTTAATGATATCCAACAACAACGAAGAGTAGAGAAAAAAACATAGAATCATGTATTAAGTCATAAAATAAAAAAAATAATTTCACAATGACATTGAAACATATTATGGAAGTAAGCTTTTTTTGAAGCCCCCCCAATATTGTGGTTCCATTGCCTTGTAGAAATCCTCTCAAAAGAAATTAAAACCCAGCAACATTAAGGGCTTTTTCTTTTTAGTATTTTACAATATAGAAAACAACCAATGCGGCTAGTGTCTCATAATTGCAAACAACACTTTGGGGACCCTTACTTCGTAGGAGTAGATAGACAGACAGTACCACAAAAAGTGTAGGGCTTACATTGTTTTCATGTTCCCCCATGGAAACCATAATAACAAATTTAAATTTCCTAATGAATTGTAAACTAAAATTTTGGCAGTTAGTGTTTAGTAATATTAAGCAAAATGAAATATATAATGGGGATCTGCTTGTAGAAACTAAGTTTTGTATTAAGCCATTATAGAAATAAGTCAAATAATGCAACATTTGGCCCCTTTTTAGGGTTTTTAGCTTTGAAGAAAAATTAGTTTAAGGTAAATAAAATACAAAAAAATCATAAATGGCATTTTTAACATCTAATTATAATTATGCAAATTAATACATATTAAAATAAACTTCTTTAAAAGGAAGAATTATTAAAGGTCAAGGAAAGCAATAAAGAAGCATAGAAAATGAAGAATGTGGAGGAAAGAAATTGAGATATTAAAAATAAATATTGTAAGGTACATAATAATATTTATTTATTTTACTCATCAATTAGTCATTGAAAACATGAAAATAAAATTACATTCAGTTGAAAATTAAAATCAATTGAAAATACAGTAAAATAAAACTGAATACAAGTGATAAAACCTTTACCTAAAATTATTCATTGAAAAATTAAACTAAAATCAAAACCAATGGAAAATGAAGCAAGTAATTAATAAAACATCTTCATAGAATTATTAATTGGAAACATATCTGCAGCATACAATTTATACCAAAAACGATTTTGAAGACGATTCAATAAGCAAATAAAATTAAACATAATCTGACACATTGAGCCTATATTATCAACAAATAATGTTTAAAATTGAAAAGAAATAAATCATATTAAAAAAGAAACATTTAATTATAATCACATAGAAGCAAAATTAATACATTTTAATGAATGCATTCAAAATGAAAACATGGGTTTTGGCAAAGTTACCCATTTTTTCCAGGGCGGAAACGCCAAAACCTTAAAAAGAAAACCAAAAATGTTCTTTTTTTACTGGTTTGGGCGGTTTGGGGGAAGAGTGCAATTAGACAATAAAATGCAACTACTAATTTAAACTTAAAATCTAATATCAAAAACAACAAAAATTTATTATTTAACAGCACTGTGGAGGCTATGGTAAATAAAGTAAAAGTGGCTCACTTGGTTGGATTCACCACCCAAGTCGGGTATTAAAAAAAATTCATATTTTAATAAAATCATTGGTTTTTTTTCTTGTTTTTTTAATATTCAAACACAATAACATTGGTTTTTTTTTTAATACATTTTCTAATGATGCCATTTACCCATTTCAATAACTATAATGTTAAAAAAATATGTAAGCTCTAAATAAAAAATTTAATGAAAAAGAATAAAAAATCTAATTAAAATGAATAAATAATTCAATAAAAATGAATTAAATGTTCAATAAAAATGAATTAAATGTTCAATAAAAATGAATTAAATGTTCAATAAAAATGAATTAAATGTTAAATGAAAATGAAAATAAATTTATTTCAATTATTAAAAAAATCAATAAAAATGATTCAAAAATTCAATGAAAATGAATAAAAAATTCTTATGAAAATGAATAAAAAATTCTTATGAAAATGAATTAAAAAACCAAAAAAAAAAAATAAATAATTCAATGAAAATGAATTAAATGTTCAATGAAAATGAATTAAATGTTCAATGAAAATAAATTAAATGTTCAATGAAAATAAATTAAATGTTCAATGAAAATGAATTAAATGTTCAATGAAAATGAATTAAATGTTCAATGAAAATGAATTAAATGTTCAATGAAAATACATTTTAAAAATTCAATGAAAATAAACTTATTTAAATGAATAAAACAATTCATCGAAAAAGATTAAAAAATTTAATGAAACTGAATAAAAAATTCAATGAAACTGAATAAAAAATTCAATGAAACTGAATAAAAAATTCAATGAAACTGAATAAAAAATTCAATAAAACTGAATAAAAAATTCAATGAAACTGAATAAAAAATTCAATGAAACTAAATAAAAAATTCAATGAAACTAAATAAAAAATTCAATGAAAATAAATTAAATTTAATTCGTTTTGATTTGATCAAAACGAAATATAAATCTATTGGAAAAATAAAATTATTCACAATAAGGAAAAATGTGAATTAAAAAAAAAAAAGCGATGGCGCAACAGAGCAAGTTTAGCGTCTTTGAATGACGACAACAACAAAGGCGAAAAACGTAGCGACCATGTGGGGAGAAAACAACAACACCCTGCATATAAAATGAAACACATCGTATCGCTGGTTATGTTCAACGTTACGGCATCAGTAATTGGTAAAAGAGTTGGCAGTGGTGTTGTTTTCAATAATTTTAGAAATTCGAAGACATAAAAATAAAATTAAACTTAAAAATTTCGAGGAGAGAAACCAAGTTGCGTGCTTCCTCATTGAGCGCTGAAAAAAAAATAAACGGAGAAAGGTGGAGCGCGTGACGTCGCAAGTCGCTGCAGAGCTTTTAAGCTGCGCCATCTAGCGCCGGCGCTCAATACCTTAACAGTGAAAAATTCAAAAACATTTGCAGCTACATAATTATTTTCAATAATGGTGAATAATGCTAATGAAAATATCAACAACTTTTCTGAACTTTTTTTAACAATAATTATTGTATTAAATCCCCTAAAGCCCTAGCTCATTCTACATAGTTCAAGCTGAGCTCACACAGTGGCGCCCCAACATCTCTCCTCCTTCTTCAATGTGTTTGTCCCCAAGCGCACAGTAATGGGTGAAAACCTAAATCAGCGCCACAATAATGTAAACAAAAAAATAAACTCACATTGCCATAAAACCTTAAAATTAACAAAGCTTTCTTAACAATCAATACATTTTAAATTCTTAAGATTATGAACAATTACAGTCCTAAATGAACTGTTGATTGAAAAAAAGCAATACTACACTTTAAATTTTTTTAAAAAATATTTTTCTAACATTATTTATATTAAACAACTAAAGACTTTTTCGGTGAATAATCTCCATTTAGCAGAAACTAAGCTGAAGCTGATGTAGAGGGCTATCTGCTTCTGCCAGTAAAGCTATAAGGTCTGGTCTAAGTTGAGTATGCTGTCATCTAATTAATGGTGTAGTATGCTGACACAGTTGGTTGGTGAAGCTGTTGCAAAGAAAATGCACACAAAAACAATGTGTCCTAAACAGCTTGAAGAATGTAGGTAAGGCAATAGGCCGCTGTAGCTGCAGTATATTACTCCATGTAATACTAATCGATTAGGCCAGTATGCTTAGAGAAGATAAGCACATGGTCAGGCGAAGATAGTACAAAGGCATGGTGTAAAAACTGTACAGACGGCGAAGACAAATTTATTCTTCCAACATGGCGGCCATGTTGCTAGTGACATCATAACATGACATCAAAGGTGGAAAGTTGTTTGTAGATAGTGGCAAATTCTTTCAAAATGGCGGCAATGCTGCTAGGCAACATCACAACACTGCTGCACTGGTTGAAAGTTCATTGCACATGGCTGATGAAAGCAATCCATTGCAAATGGCTAATGAAAACAATCCATTACAAATGGCTGATGAAATTAATCCATTGCAAATGGTTGACACAATCAGTTCATTGCAAATGGCTGACATATTTGGTTAAAGCAGTCATATTTGGTACACATGGTTTGAAATGGCTCACGTACCAGCGCTTGCTCATCCAATCAAACTCACAAAAATTGCATAGAAAATATTTCCCAATATGGAAACAATGAAATTATTTTAAACTCTTGAGCAATAGGATTAGATAAATTCTTTCTAAAAAAAGTGAAAAAACAAAACACCAAAACAGTGAGAAAAAATTTAAAAAATATTAATAAAAAGCAATAGAGTCCTGAAAGAATTCTAAAAAAATGTTACAAATTCCTAAAGAAACTCCAAAAAACTAATTAATTATTCAAAAACATGATTAGTAAATAAATCCCCTCAAGGAATTTTTTTTAAAAAAAACTAATCCATAATTAACCAGCTATAATCAAATTTTGGAGAAACACTACTCCTTCAAAATTTGATTAGTCCCTACTAAAGCTAAGTGAAGCATCTTCAAATGCAAAGAAATCAAAAAACAAGAATGAAAAAACAAAAAAAATCAAAAAGTAAGGGCAGTTGATATGCAAACAAAAATAGAAAAATTCAAAAAAATAAAAAATGAACATGAAAAAAATGCTTGCCCAATTCAATTCAACAAAAAGAAAAAATTTAATTGATCTCAGAGTTCAAAAAAATTGGTGACTCATAGCAAAAAATTTTTGCATAGAGCACATGTTCAAAAAATAAAACAAAAGAAAATGAAAAAAACAGAAGAAAAAAAATAAACATGAAATGATCTTTACTCTTCACACACTACAAAAATAAAGCTATCTATTTCTACAAAAAAATAAATATCTATTTCTAATTTTATGCTTAACGCATTTATTTTTTACAAGAAAAACACAAAAAACTATCTAATCCAAGTGTTTTTATAGTAGAAAAATCCTAAAACTAAGCTAAAGGTATTTATTTTATAGAAAAAAATCCTAGAAAAAACTTAGAACTAAAGGCATTTTTTCAACTGAAAAAACTTAGAACTAAAGGCATTTTTTCAGCTAAAAAATCCTAGAAAAAAGCTATTCATTTATATACTTTTTATAGTCTCTATAGACTGCGCAAAAAATGGTATTTTTTATGGAAAAAACTATCCTAAAACCTATTTATTTTTATATTTATCTTATTTATTTACTTATCTTTGCAATTTATGCAGATTTGAGAGCAATCCTCATCAATCGAGAAAAACAACAATCGAAAAATTTATACGTAGGTTTCCAGTCATTGAAAAAATGCTGATTATACCAGCTGCACCAATTTGTCATAGCAGGATGCGCATGCGGTATTAACAAGTAGACACCAATATAAAATATACCGTACTGTTTAAAAGTGCAAGTTTCGGCAATGGAGAGCAGGGAGGACGAACCTCCACTGCTGAGCACACCCAGTTGACTACTAATGGCTATCGCAGGCCCCAGGTCATTCTACATAGTTCATGCTGAGCTCACACGGTGGCACTCTTGACACACTGTTAGGAGACATAACTTTTTTTCTATCGTCGAAATGAGGAGCAGAGGCGTTTATAAAGAATGAATTGACATTTTGGATTACGACGATTAATCCCACCATTCCAGTAAAAAATTGGTTTGAAATGAAATTGACTCATTGTTCGATGTTCCTGGTCAGCGCTACAGAAACGATGGCATCGCACTCGCACGTGACGGAATTAAAAGTCAAAATAAGAATGTCGCTTTACTTTAAATAAAAATAATTATGGTAACACTAATCCTCGCCTTGAATCTCTTAAATAAAAATAATTCTTCTTGTGATTCTCGCTTGCACATCTCTATACAGTAACGTGGTAGAGAAAGAAAGCGAATGACGTCAGAGTTAGCTAAGAGTGTGTAACTGATGAAACGAAGACTTCCCATTTTAATACTGTAGGTAGACGAATATGAGATTATTGGTTACTTTAGCCATGATATGAACAGAGGATAAACAACTTTTGAGTTATATGAACGATTTTCGGGTTGAATTAAAATTTTTTAGTGTAATGAAAAACTTTTATAGTTTAATGAGCGACTGCTGAATACTTACTAAACAATTTTTGAGAGTCTAATGACCTATTTTTAATTTTATAATGAACAACTTTAATAGTTTAATGAACAATTTTTATAAAAGTGCATAAAATTCTGTTTAAACATTGAGTAAATACATGCACATGTATTAACTAATAATTGCACTAAGTGCTCATAAAGTGCTTAAAATCCTTCAAAGTGCATGACAAAAAGTGAAATTTGTGCCCGAAAGCGTAAGAAAGCCAAACTACTCAAGAAAGCTGCAAGTGATGTACAGAGGATGCAATAAAGAAAAAAATCACTAAACAACTGGGAGAAATAGCAGATTATAAATTATATTTTTATTGAAATATATATTTATTTTTTGCCATATTTAAATGTATTATAATGTCTGTATAATTACTTTATCTCAAAAGAGATGTCAAATTAAATTAAATTAAACCAAAGAAGTGACATCATAGGTGTGGTACTTTTACTTTGGACGTCGTCCCAAAATACGGGAATAAAATTGGACAATGTAATTGAAACTTAAGACTTTTTATTTGAAAATAAAAGAACCAACTTGGTTGTACATATCGCGAGGTTAGAAATATAACAAGTGGCGAACAAAGAGAAATGTGCTCTATTTATACAAGAGAAAGGTCGAGACTTTGTATGCTTTAATTAGTATGCAAATTAACTTATCGAGTAAAAATGAAAACACCGAAACAAACAAATAAATAAATTAACATAGATCGAGAATGACTCATTTTTCTTGATCGCGAATTAACATAAACTATTAGTCACTATCGTAGAAATGTACTTAAATCACCACATTCCCCCTCCTTGTTTAATAGACATACTACATCTAGGAATCGGCAAAACAAATGGGCGGCAACCCGCGGTTGAACCTCAGAGGGTATCGCGGTCCGGCTGGAACTGCATCTGCATCGGGTTCAGACTCTTCAGCTGAATCGAAAACTTCCTCTTCTTGGTTGTCGTCGTCACTGGCTTCCAATGTAACACTTTCGGCGTCTAAAAGTTGCTCAGGGACGTCCTTGTCCGAATCGTCAGACGAACTCTGGTTGATGGCTTTTAACCGTGAAGCGTGTCTGTCGATTGTCCTGGAATCTCAACGAAGGGTTATGCGAGAACCGTCAACTTTGACTACTCAGTATGGGCGTTCCTCGTACGTCGTCTGCAGTTTAGTAGCGACGTCTCTTTTCTTTAACACTAACTGTCCTTTCTCGAACAATTCTTTGCGTTTTGGACGCTCATCTGGTTGTTTAGCCTTTACTTCTAGGTCTACGTCCAAATAGTTGTGCGGTTGATACTGAAATAACTTCTCTGTAGGCATGGTAACCAAAGGCTGATGGTCAGTGTACATGTCGAAAGAATGTCCGAGCAGATACACTTGGAAGAACTCCATTGCTGAGACCATGGCAACCATCTCTCGTTCCATCTGGGAATACTTCCGTTCAGTCGGCGTCAGGAATCTACGGTAGAAACTAAATAGACGCTCGTCTCCATTCCTGTGAACTTGGACAAAAATCGCGCTGACTGCTATTGGGCCTGCGTCCACTGTTATTTTGGATCTGGCTTCACCTGAAAAATAAGACAGACATGGAGCATGTATTAGAGACTGGATGATCGTCTTCCAGGTGGCGTCCAGGCGAAGTCAATGTCTTTGTGTGTGCCTTGCTGCAATGGATCAGAAAGTTCAGCAAGGTTTGGGATGAACTTTAGGCAATAATTTACCATACCCAAAGCACTACGCGATTTTTTACTAATTTCATTTCATACGGCTCAGAATGCCATTTGTTTGTTTCTTTTAATTTAAATTTTTGAAAGAGATGTTTTGCGAGCTAGGCGCTAGCATTTATGCGCTTACGAGAATAATTTTTTATGTCTGAAGACGATTTTTCTTCATGATAATAACTGAGGTATTTGCTAATACAAGCGTTTTTGTTAAATTTGAATTTTTTCTTGCGAAAACAGCTGATCGGTTGAATCGTTTTCGATTTTGACCAACGGTTTAAATTTAGTTTATTTTTCATAATAATTAAAAGAGCTAAATAGAGCCAAAACTTCTGCGAGAGTTTCGCGAGGCATTGCTTTCGGCGTTTTAGTACCGCCAGCATACCTCATCTTTATTCGGGTCGGGAAGATCGAAAGCGAAAATGCTAAGTGGAATTTGGATTTGGCAGATAAATCTCTCTCAAAAGCGAATTTTTTCAGAATTAAATGTGTTTAGTTTAAAATTTTTTCAAATGGTGCCGATCGCGACACCGTATCAGCTGCTTATCGCTTGAGCCTTCCTGTTTCCTCAAGTAAAACGCTTTGCGAAAAAAAGAAAAGAGAAATTTTTTCCGCGTTATAAGTTGATTTTTTTACGCTTTAATATTTTTCGTCAGTTAAAGACGTTATTCGCTTAAGATTAAAATTACTTAACGATTTATTTTATGAATAATTTAGCGCAGTGAATGCGATAACAACAGTTTATCCGAGTTAATATTTTATTTAAACTCTTTTGCATTTTATTCATTTCATTTTTCATGATAATATTTTTCGGAAACTGATTTCTTTAAGAATATATCTGTGCAATATGTAACATATGTATAATATTAGAGTTTCTCCTTTAGAGAAGCATTTGTTAATAATTAAGATTAATTAAGTTCAAATTGTAAAACGTTAAGGCCAAATGCTGTTAATAATCTAAGTATTTATCGGTGGCGAGAGACAACGATTTTTTTATGCTTTGTACATTTGAATGTTTTCCGGCGCCAGAATCTCTGTTTACTTTTTTTGTTTGTTATGCGTTGAGGGCACCGCAGAGAAGAGTGGGGAGAGATGTCAGGTGCGATATCTAGCGGCCGCATCGCTAACTATGTGCGGAAGGGGCGGTGCTAGCGATTAGCGCTCACCGTGTTAATTAGAGTCTCTCGTTAGTCAACAACCGGACCTCATGCGTACCGGGTTGCTCTCGCCACAACTCATTGCTTAATAAAGCCAGTCTATTATAAGTTATCTACTTTGTGCTTATCGCTTCTCTTATTCCGGTAATTAGATATTCTGCCGTTGATAGTATCTCGCGTTCGGCGCATCGTATTAGCTCGTCTACGCGCGGCGTCCGGCCCTGACAAACTACGGAGTTCCGAGACGTTCGTCGGTGGTGGAAGTTTTTGAATGTTCACCAACTTGTCGGCGTCTATCCGGACTCCGTCTCTGGCAAATAAATGTCCGAAGAAAATGAGTTTTTTCACCTTAAACAAACACTTTTTCGCGTTTAGGGTTAGGTCGACCGAATTGAGAATTTTAAGCACAGTCTAACTTGTCATCATGTTCTTTCTCTGTTGGCGCTCCTACTAGGATGTCGTCCAGGATGTTGCGGATTCCCTGCTCTCGGGAAAGTTGTTTTGCAATAGCCTCTTGAAATAGTTCGGCAGCGGCGTTGATACCGAAGCTCAGCCGCTTGTATTGCCAAAGACCATGATGCGTAGCAAACATAGTTATCTCTCTGGATGCAGTATGGAGCGAGAGTTGATGATAAAACTTGTTTAAGTCTAACTTGGAAAAGAATCGGCACCCGTTGAAGGCTACCGTAAGGTCTTCGAAAGTCAGCATCATCACCTTCTTTCGTAGAACAGCCTCGTTCGTGGCTCTGGAGTTGACGCACAACCAGATTGAGAAGTCTTTCTTTGGAATAATGACAATCGGCAAAATCCACTCTGACGGTGACTCCACGCGCTTAATAATCCCGAGGTTAAACAACCTCTCGACTTTGTCCTCGATGGCGGGTCTCCAATGAAAAGGAATCTTTCTATTCATTATGGCCAATGGCTGAATTTTCTTGTTGATTGAAAGTTTGATCTCGGTTCCCTTTAGATTACCGAGTCCTTTAAATAATTTCGGGTAACGTCTCCGGACGGTCATCTCGTAACCCTGACTGCATTCGGTGTCGATAGCGTGTACTTTGGGGTTTAGAGGGGGTTTTGGGTACTAGAGGTTTACAACTTCCGTCTACTACGAGCATATTGGTAATTCTTCGGCCTTCACCACGTTCCAGCTCTATCGGACAATCTCCACAGTATCTGAATAGTACTGCGTCCGTCTTTTGCAGTGGCCTTGTTTCCAACTGATTATAGCACTGTTTGGAAATGATGGACTGCGCTGTACCCGTGTCAATTATGAAGTCTATTGGACATCCGTCCAGCTTTAATTGAACTGTACGCTGGCCGCTCGTCCCTACTGTGAACACGTAGTCGTCGTCTGAAGAAACCAACACACTTGGTGAATTGAATACTGTTGAAACATGGTTTATTGTACTAGACTCCTTGGTTGCATTTACGGACTTCGTCTGCTTCCCGCTGCAGCAAACATTGGCATAATGTCAAATACGGGAACATATGTGGCAGGTGGCGTTGAATGCTGGGCATCTGTTACCTTTTTGATGCCAACCACCTCCGCACTTGAAACATGTCCCGCCGGTTGGTGTTGGGGCTTTTAAGAAGCATCTTGACTCCGGCATACGTCTCCACGACGCCTGCTACCTTTAGCGACTTGTACCTCTCACGGACGGCCATCCCGCCTTGGAAGAGCAATGTGGCGATTTTCTCAGCGTCCTCGGTGACTTTGCGAAGTGTCAACAAAAGTTCGAAATGATCTACCCAGGTCGACCATGAAGCGAAGGCTAACGCACCCTTGACCGCGTCCGGTTGGAATTCTGGGACGGTTAGACCTACGAAACTGGACTGGGCCATCGTTCTTCTCGGTAACGGCTGTACTGGCTGTGGCTCCTCTAGTTGAACTAACTCTGGTTCTTCACCGGAATGCTCGGCCATACAGGAAATCGAGACGACATCTGGGACGGAAAATAACCCTCAAACGTAAATATGAAAATCGAACAATGTCCCCCTCTTGGAACAAAGAAAAGATCGCAATCCTCGTCGCCAAAATGTGGTACTTTTACTTTGGACGTCGTCCCGGAATACGGGAATAAAATCGGATGACGTAATTGAAACTTAAGACTTTTTATTTGAAAATAAAAGAACCAACTTGGTTGTACATATCGCGAGGTTAAAAATATAACAAGTGGCGAACAAAGAGAAATGTGCTCTATTTATACAAGAGAAAGGTCGAGACTTTGTACGCTTTAATTAGTATGCAAATTAACTTATCGAGTAAAAATGAAAACACCGAAACCAACAAATGAATAAATTAACATAGATCGAGAATGACTCATTTTTCTCGATCGCGAATTAACATAAACTATTAGTCACTATCGTAGAAATGTACTTAAATCACCACAATAGGATGCAAGCTATAGTATTGGGTCTTTTAGTGTGACCCATACTAGGTTATTTTGGAAGGTTTCCACATCATCTTTGTGGATTTAAAAGTGTTTTCAAAATGAAAACTTATGAAGTAAACAACCATACACACTATGTGCAACAATGTACAAAAAAAATAATTAAAAATAAAACTAATGATGAAAGCAAATAAAAAAAACTTCATTAGTAGGCTGTATGAGCACCACAAAAGTGGGTGACACCTCATAAATGAGCCAATTACCAGTCTTATTTATGATGAATTAACCAAATTTTTCATAGATGTGAATGCACCGACATTAAAAAACAAATCAAAGCTTTTTTTTGTAGTTGCTTAGGGATTTTGAGTAAAGAATGTAAGTAGTAGCTCAATAGACAAGCAACAATGGACGTACAAAAGTGGCATGGTGGCTGTGATTAAAGATAAAATACAGGTACGACAACAGGCTTTGGAAAGTTCAGATAGTGGTAGAGAATATCTTCAAATTATGCCGAATTTAAATGGCTGTGGATATCTAAGAAAAGATGGGGCTTGGAAATGTAAGTCTACCTATCTGAAAATAAGATGTGGAGCACTGAAAGGTAAATGGAACACGGATGGGTTGGTTTACTGTTTTTGCGGCAAGCCAGTTGGTGGTATTCGACATATTTTCGTTGGTTTTCACTGTGACAATTTGCAATGTGCGATTTTTAGAGTTTTAGATTTAATATATATACTGTATATAGTGTGTTCGTTGAATTTCTTTAATTTTGACAAGTGAATAAATCTGTCAAATTTTAACAAAAATGCTGTAATTTTTTACTATTTACATTCATCAACATCTCCTTTTTAATTAAAAAAATAGTATCTGGCATACGACCTCCTTAACTAAGTTGGCACGTGTTAATTTGCTCACACTAAAAGTCATTACCGCTCACGCTTGATGTCATTGCCGCCATTCAGCTTGCACCTGCCGGCTGGATCGCGGAATCTGCCATTAGGTTAATGGAAATTTCGTTTATCGCGTTAGCACGTGCCAGCTCAGTTAGGGAGGTTATATTCCAAATGTTGTTTTTTATTATTAAAAGGGAGATGTTAATAAATGAAAATATTAAAAAATTACAGCATTTTCGTTAAATTTGACAGATTTATCTACTTGTCAAAATTAAAGAAATTCAACAAACACACTATACATGTATGTATATTTTTTTTGACAAGATAAAATCACCTTTACAAAATATCACTTCCAAATCGAAGTGAAACAGAACCGGACGCGGCGTGAACTGTTAAGAGACTTGTGGGAGATGGCCCAGTGGAATCACCGGAAGTGTGGGGCATTCATTTATTTTGTCCTTTCACACAGAGATCATGGTAACAATAATTAATATTTAAATAATTTTTTTTTAATAATAATAATTTAAATTGTCAAAATAAAAAATAGATGGGTTTGAGTGCGAGGATGAAAAAATTATGAACTTCAGGGAACTAACAGGGTATTTCACGGACGTCAATGCCCCCACATTAAAACAAAAGGCAAAACTTTTCTTCTTAAGCACTTGTTTGGGAAACCTTCCCGAAGAATGTAAGTGTATTAAATATAATTGTATTATAGAATCTAATGCATTTAGTTTTTTTTTTATTTATTTAAATTTGTAGTCTCCAAGGACCAATCGCTGGACACTATCTACCAAACGATCAAAGTCCACAGAGGTCTTCGTGATTATTTTATGGGTTTTTTCACGCAAGTGGGGTAATTTAAAAATAATTTTAATTTTTTTTTTTTTTTAAATATTTTTTGGTATTAGTTTTACAACCTTCCAAGACAATGAAGAGGGTTGCTATTTTATTCATTAATTATGTTTAGGCTTTTTAAAATCGCCTAATACTGACAAGGTGAAAAAATTTGTAAGTACCCAGAATTATTTGATTATAATTTTTTTTTTAAAATTTATTTATTTATGTTTTTTTTAGATTCTCAGGTCTTTTAATAAATTAAAGAACAAACAACCCAGGCAAAAAAGAATAAATCAACAATTAGGTAAGTAAGCTAGCTATACATTATTGAAAGTAAATTATAAGAATTTGTTTAATAATGTTTTTTAAAAAAAAATATAGGGAGGATTGGTAACAATTAGTATTTAAATAATATTTTTTTTCATAATTTAATAGTCATTTAAAAAAATAGATGTGTTTGAGTGCGAGGATGAAAAAATCATGAACTTTGGGGAACTAACAGGGTATTTTACCAATGTCAACACCCCCACATTAAAATTTAAGGCCAAACTTTTTTTTATTAGTACTTGTTTGGGAGACCTTACTGAAGAATGTAAGTGTATTAAGTATAATTGTATTATAGCATCTAATAATAAACTTAATTTTATTTTATTTAAATTTGTAGTCTCCAAGGACTAATCACGAGACACTATCCATTAAACGATTGAAGTCCACGGTGGTCTTCGTGATTACTTTGTGGGTTTTTCGACGCAAGTGGGGTACTTTAAAAATAATTTTAATTTTTTTTTTAAATATTTTTTTGGTAAAATAATTTTTTTTTTGTTTTTAGTTTTACAACCTTCCAAGATGATAAGGGTTGTTATTTTATTCATTATTTATGTTTGGGCTTTTTAAAATCACCTAATATTGACAAGGTGAAAAAATTTGTAAGTACCCGGAATTAATTAATTATATTTTTTTTTTAAATTTATTTATTTATGTTTTTTTTTAGGTTTTCAGATCTTTTAATAAATTAAAAATTGAACAACCCAGGGAAAAAACGAATAAATCAACATTTCCACTTTGCAAAATGAAATGTTTTTTTGACCCACTGCATGGCGCTAGTGGTACCACATATCACTTAGACCATTTTTTCTCTTAAAGATTAAAAAATTAGCTATGCTTTGCTGCATCTAACTTTTTTTTAACCAATTTGTACTTGGACCACTTTTGAACTCAACCCTCAATTGTGAATGATGGCTTCTCCACTACTGGCAGAGATCGATTGAATCAGAATCAAGCCAATGCAATTTAAATTGGTAATGTAAAATTTTTCTTTTTTATATATATATATATATATATATATTCAAGGTGACAGACGTTTGAAGGTTTCGGCTTTCAAATTGCTCTGAAACCAAACTGGATGTTTGTACAGCTAAGAGCTAATTTATTTTAAATAGCCAACCACAAGGCATATAGCATTTATTTTAAATAGCCAACCACAAGGCCTATAGCGTTTATTTTAATTGTTATGACCCACAGAAATTAAAGTAAAGGATAAATACAAAATAAATTAAAAAAAATAAATTAGTTAATTCTTTTTTAAATGGATTTTTAGCTGCTGATAAAAAAAACTGTTAATTATAGCAAAATAACCAACTTTTTAACTGATGTCAATTTTCTAACTTTGAAGAATAAACCCAAGTTTTTCTTTGTTCTTATTTGGAGAATTTGTGTTAGAGGTGTTAGTATAGTGGAGGTCCATATTTTTTAAACTAATAATAGTTTTTTTTTTAAATTAGATTATAAAAATACAGCCCAGGCAACAGTTAAATGAACTCATTTAGCACACGGAGGCCTAACTGATTATTTTATAGGATTCACCACCAAAGTCAGGTATGAAAACATTATATATAAAATTTTTTTTTAAGTGGGATCTTATTTTCTTCACAGTTGGTGGCTTGCATTCAAACATTTTAATAATTTTGAAAAAGCAAAAATATTTGTAAATATTAATACTTTTTTTATTTATATTACAGTAAACTCCCGATTATCCGCGGTAATGACTGACTCGGCAACCGCCGATAATCGAAATAGCGGATAATCCGCATAATGGCAAAATAACACACAAATCAACTCAAAAATGCTTTTGAACAATTTTATATGCAATTTTAACACATGCACTTACATATTTACCAAGAAAATCGGTCAATTGGGATAGTTTTTTCATTTTAAAAACTTTTTCCAATGTGCATTTGTTGGTTTTTCAACATTTTGTCGAAAAAACAGCGAAAAAAAAAAACAAATGGTTGGAAAATGAGTGCGCGGATAATCCGCAAAGCGGATAATCGGGAGGCGGATAATCGGGAGTTTACTGTAATTATAAAAAAACTATAAATATTTTTTTGAAGGTTACAAAAGAATTAAAAAAGAAAGTTATCTTCCCAAATGATAAAATGGTGTACCGGCAAACACCTCTTCTTATAGATAGTTTGGCTAAACATTGTGTTTCAGTAAGTAATATATAGGCCTTAATTAACAGAATAATAATCAGTTTATTTTTTTTAAAGGTATCTCATGTTCAATTTTGGGCATCGGATTTTTCGCTGGACGGATTGGTTAATCCGTTTCTCTTGCTTCATCCAATTGCTCCTGACACGTAAGTATAGTCTCCGACTAAAGTTGGAGCACTATTTATTTGGTTAGTGTAAAATTAGTCATAGTTAATGTGCGGAATAATTAATTTTGGGTTTCAATTTGAAAATGATAAACGTTATTTTTAAACTAGTATTTTCTTAATTCAATTATTTAGTACATGAAATTATTGCATAATCATTGAAGCTATGTGCAAATACACATTGGACATATTATACATTGGAATCATTAATAGCGTTTTCCATTCACGGAGTAGAGTCGCACCAGTGCGGCCTAGTGCAGCCAGTGCACACTTAACTACGCTCCATTGAACGACACTACCCTAGAATTGTTGCTCCATTGAACCTCTACTGTGCTCCGAAACTGTCCCTCAGTGCAAAAAAGCTGCACTCAAAAAATCGGCAGTTTCACTGCGCACTGGATCGCTAAGCTGAGCTAGCAGACAGCTTTTTGTAGGCTGCACCAAGCTGTGGCACGTGTACTCCATTCGTAGCGTCCTCTACACGAGTTTTTTGGAAAACTAAAATAGTTTCATGACGTCACCAGCTCTCCACTAGTTGTGCGAATGGAAAACGCTATAAGATAAAATATGCAAGTGAAACATCAAAAGAAAATTAAACATGAAATTAAATGTTTTTTAGGAATCAACAAACAATGCTATACAGCAGCTATAAACATTTGATTGTTTAAAATAATTCAGTACCTGATTTATCAATATACTGTTATTATTTGGGAATAAAATGTTTATTTTTAAAAATTAATTAAAATTCAAAAAAAATCCCTTTTAAATTTTCATAAAATCTATTAAAAAAACTATTTGACATTTTGAATCTCATTAAATAGATCATTCCTGCACAATTTAAAAAACACCTGTACAGGAATTTTTTAAATTTTTAAATTACAAACACTAATATAAAATAAAAAGAAATTGTTTAAATTAAACAAAAGGTTAAT
This sequence comes from Polydesmus complanatus, assembly GCA_034692225.1. NCBI lineage: Eukaryota > Metazoa > Arthropoda > Diplopoda > Polydesmida > Polydesmidae > Polydesmus > Polydesmus complanatus. The sequence goes on from JAQGAZ010000946.1 coordinate 26,976, forward strand.
GAAATAATCGTTCACTATTGAGCATGAGCTTTCCAATTCAGTAGGCTAAAAATTAAGCCTAACGTACTTTTAATTGGAAAAAGCACATGTCACGCAATCCTCCACATATCTCTTAAATAATCGGCCATCTAACCACCGCCATTAAAAAATATCGCTCGAACATCTTTATTTCAATTAACTACGTTAATATTTCATAAATTTTATACCTATGGAAGCGCTTCCCTACGCTCACTCCTGCTTCCTAGCTAGGGAGCATGGTTCATTTCGCAAAATGGGGAAACTTTTAACCCTCGTTCACACTAGCGACTTTTGTTGCCGCAACTTTTCCGAAACTGTTGCGCGATTATAATAGGTGTTCACACGAGAAGCAACTATTGTTGCGGCCGCGCATGCGCACAGCTAATGACAAGAGCAGGTTCCGTTTTACCTCCTCTGTCGCGTACAAGTTGCTTGCTCATACTGTGTGTGAACAGGAAGGGAGCGATTATTTTATCGCTAGCTGTTGCCTGGCTAGGCAACTCATTTTTGAGTTGCGGGCTCAAAAAAGTCTATATACTGTTGCGCCACCTAGTGTGTATACCCACATTGAATTCAATAGCAAATGTGGCTAGCAATTTTAGTTGCGCAACAAAAGTCGCTGGTGTGAACGAGGGTTTAGCAGTCATTTAACAATTCGTTATATCGAACAATTCCTCTCTCGTGAAATTCGTTATATCGATCAATTTGTTTTTCTATACACTTCAAACCTTAAAACCAATTTTAACTAAACAGAATAATTATTAATATGCCAGCTACCAAAATGATCGCCAGATTCAACGAAATTTGACAAGAATTTATTTTCCGAATTAGGGTACAGTTTCTAAAAATCAACCCAACGCCATGTCAATCGTTTAGGGTACGTACTGGGCGATAACGTGTCTTTCCAGCAAACGCAATTTGTAGATCGAAACGTATTTGAATAATATTTTCCGATACTCGTTAATAATCTCGAAGACTTTATACGCGTTTTAGTATATACGAGAGCCTTGTACGAGATAAATTACGTTTCAAATGACGAAAAGTAAAAAAGGAGCTTGAAAACAACAACAACCTTCAGCCATTTTTTCTTTCAAAAGGAAGAAGAAGGCGGATGACGCATGCGCTAACTTGTTGTTATTCAGATCACTCCGCGAGCGGGTGACGTCACTCAGAAATGCGATCCGACTTAAAATAAATACCGTTTCATATATTTCTTTTAATTATAGCAATAATTATTATATAAATAATTTTGTTTGATCATTAATTAACGTGTAAAATCAAATAAATAAACTAATTTACGTTTACGTCATTTTTATTATTAATTATCCGTGTGACATAGGAATTACGTTACACGCACCTCGCTCATCGCTTATCTCTTCCGTGGTTGCGCGTCATCAACCAAACGAAAGGCGCTCATAAACAACGGAATTTAAGTTTTTGGCGGATTTTTAGAACTAGTTTTAAGACATCGCTTTTTTTTTGTTGTTTTTATGCACGAAACCGTTTAATGGAGAATGAATTGCCAACGTAATTGCGACGATTAATTTTTACTATTCAAGTATAAAATCATGTGAAAAGCAATCGACTCATCGCTCGTCTTTCCTGGTCAGCGCTTTAACCAGGAGTAGAAATGATTACCAAGTAGCTCAGCGAGGGCAACTCACAAATTACGGAAAGCAACTCTCAAAATCAAAATGAATAAAAAAAATTCAATAAAAATAATCATTATTCATCGGAAAATCAAAATAACTCATAAGAAATGAAGAAAAATATTTAAAATTGAAAATCAAATGAAAAATGTAAATGGAGGAAAAAGAAGAAAATGGCCGACGTCGATAGAGAAGAAGCGTTAATGAAATAGGAATAGCTGCTGTCAACAGTTTATTTCTTTATCGCCAACAAATTGGCTTCTAAAATATGTTAAAATGGTGTCCCGATACGTTGAAGATACGTTTAAAAAAATAAAAGAAAGACAACGGCGCAATTACACAGCGAGAGCTTATAGCGTCGGCAAACGACAACAACAAGGGCGATAAACATGGCGACGGCGTCGGTTGAAAACAACAACCCGAAGCGTTCAAAATGAAGCACACCGTATCGCCGTTTATGTTTAACCTTACGGCGTCAGTAATCGATAAAAGACTTGGCGGTGTGTTGTTTTCAATAATTTTGGATTTTGATGAGAGAAAAATAAAATAAAGTTTTTAAAATTTTGAGGAGAGAAATAAACAGCGTCTTTTCTCTACGAGCGTCAAAAATGAAAACAACAAAGAAGAAGGGCGGAGCGAGTGACGTAACAACAAAGATCGTCGACGTAAAGATGCGTAACTCCTATACCTTATACATGGGAGGTTTGAAATGCGCATAAGTGCTGCCACCACTCGAGTGTGTAGTTTAGCAACGCTGGAATGAATGCTTCCCGCACTGAATAAAATGTAATAAACTGATAAAAAAAATATATAAAAAAATTTAAAAATAAAAACAATAAGAATTACTTATACGAGTACATTTTTTTAATTTTAAATCTGTAGTTCAAAAAAAAATTATTAAAATATTATTTAAATATTAATGCTCGAAAGTAGTCTTTCCCTATCAGATAAAAGCTGTTTCCTAAGGCCGAATACAACGTAATAAAGTGAAATAAAATGATAACAAAAAAATGAAAAATAATTTAAAAAATCTAAGAAAATCAGAAATTTTTAAAAAAAATTAGTAAAAATTAGCAAACACAAATTAATACGGGTATAAAAACGACACAAAACGCGTATGGTAAACAAAAAACAAGAAAAACGGACAAAAATTTAAATTATTCACAGAATTTAAATATTTATCCAAAATTTCCAGTTTTCAATTCTTTAAATAATAAAACTGAAAATTAGTAATACGCTATCGGTAATAATTTATAATTAAAATATTTTAATTTATTAAACGTTTTATTCCGTAGAAAGAAATTTTTTTAAAAAAAATAGTACCGGGTAATTTATAACTAGGATTATTAGACTATAATTAAAAAAAAATTATTACTTTTTAAATTAATTGAAAATCTAAGCCACTTTTTAAATTTAAAACTAGCTCCTGCAAAAATTCTGAAAAATACTTATATTTACCGGTACATATTTTTTTTAAAAAAATAATGTTATTATAATTATACACATGTACATTCCACAATAATAGGCAGCACTTTTCATCACATTTGCTTGCCATATTTTATAAATAATAATAAACTTTCCCTATGTTATATGATTATGTTTAAGCAATAAAACTGGAGGGGAAAGTGAAGGTTAAACTCCGCTCACGTGAGAGGGCGCTCGCAAGTCATTTCATAGAGTTGCGCATCTTTACGTCGACGATCTTTGTCAATACTGCCATCTCATCGTGTAAATGCCAAGAAAATGGATCATCGCTCGTCTTTCCCGGTGATAGCCGTTGACGTCGTCAATAATTTGACAGTGCTGTCAGTCTACACATGGCCACTCACAAACGACGGTTAAAAGCGCACAAATTACTTGAAATGCGCTTAAGTGCTGTCACCACTCAAGTGTGGGGTTTATCACAGCTTAATTTTGAATAAGTCAATCGAATAAATTCGATTTTTTAATATGATTTGTTTTCAAAATTTAAATAAGTTCATCGATTAAAATCAATTTTTTAATTTGATTCGTTTAAAAATTTGAATAAAAAGATCGAAGAAAATGAATTTTTTATTAAATTAAATTTTAAATTTCAAAAAATAATCTAAAAAAAAAAATTTGAATTTTTAATTCGATTCTTTTTCAATTTTGAATAAGTCAATCGAATAAAATCGATTTTTTAATTTTATTCGTATAAATATTTAAATTATTCCATTAAATTTAAAATTGCATTGCTTCGAAAAAAATTAGAATTTTTAATTATTCAAATTTGAAAAAAAAATCAAAGTCGATCAATTATGTAAATGTGTGCGATTGGTAATAAACTTTTTGGGAGCATTAGGTCAAAGTCCAAACAAACGCCAGTAGGAGATGTGGTAGTAACCGGCTAAAAGAGTATAATAAAAAAAGATAGTTTTAAAAACTAAAATAAATTTTCTTTAATTTGCTAAAAAGAAAAATGAGTGGGAAAAAAATGTGAAGAAAAATAACACCCGCACATTTTAATAGCAGCTTCTCAACTGCTGTGTGGGTGCGCAGCAAGCTCTAAATTAGAGAGCTCGTCACAAGAACGCAAGTGTACACTTGTAAGTGTTCATTGTGCAACCTTTGAACAAACGTCACAGAGTAGGATCAGGTTTGGCCTTGTTGGCCGGAAAACCACAGCGAGTAGATTAAAGAAAATTTAATAATAAAAAGCAGTTGTAATCGCAGTAAGTTCGGCAGTTCCTCTACGAAGTTGAAGATGTAGAAGTTTAAGTATGGCGTTCCACCTCATATAAATTTTGATATGGATTTAGAAGGCGAGAAATTCTTTTTTTAAGCTTATTAGTTTTTTAATTAATTTTTTTTTTTTATTCTTTTCAGAAAAAGTACAACAAGAAATGGAAGCGTGCCGCGCGGCCCGAATTTCCTAAATTCCCAAATTCCCATTTAAAAAACAAAAAAAAAAAAACAATCATCTTAATTTCTTTTTTAATAGATAGGCTACTAAAGAAAGACTTAATTTGGAAGGAAGTGACGATCACCAACGTCCGCCTACTTGTAATTAAGAGCATTTCTTCATATGCGTTTAAATATTTTTATAGTTTGTAATATTTTTCTAAAAAGTTATTACCCGTACTATAATTATTTAACATTAAATTGTTAAAAATATTCATATTTTTGTAAATCTAGGCTAATGTACTAATTCATTAAAAACATTGTAAGCATTTCTAAGTTCAATGTAGTTAGAAAATTACTTTAATACTGTCATGTAATGTTAAATTTTTAATTTTTTTTTTTCACTAAGTAGGACCTAATTTTTTTTTTTTTTTTTAATTATTGTTAAAAAAAAAAATACCGGTAATAATAATAACAATGCTTTATTAAAACACTCGTATTACTTTTACACTACATTGTGCACTTTATTAAGGAGGACCAAACAACACACAAAAACAGCAATAACCCCCAAATACATAAATCACAAAGTGACCAAAATCTATTACTGTATAAGATTAAATTTCAAATTTACTCCCTTCTTTTCATTCTCTTTTCCATCGCAGGGTCTATGAATCGACTAACATAATTATACACTCTTCCATCGCTTCTTTTCATCTTCTTTATCATTCGAGCTCTCCAACGCAGCTGTTTCTTTACATTCCATCAACACCACGTCTGCACACACATTATGTCCTTCGGGAACCTCTGTCGCTTTCACCTATTTTTGTCATTTTACTCAATACTTGAATGTTTTTTATACTATTGTATGCTTTTTTACTTTAGGTATTATATTAACATTAATTCCTTATATTTTTTTTTCAGCATAATGGGTAGGAGGGCCAGTTATAGGTCCTACCTATCTTAATTAGCACATAGTTTTATGAATATAATATGGCTTCTAAGAATAAATGTATTTTCACCCCAGCTAGATGTTGAAGCAATGGAGTTTGTAGCGCCAAATGCATTCTATATTGCGCTTCTTCAATGAAGCTAATAAAATAAAAGTAACAATTAGCATTATTCAGAGAACCACATAAATAAAATTACCTCAAGATATTATTATACAATTTATACTGTAATCCCTACGGTAGTAGTTTCTGATGTAGCCTACTTGATTCCTTTATGCACGTGGTAATCTTCCAAGGCCCCGGGTTTCTACAATAATTAAAAAAAAAAAAAAAAAAAAAAACTTATTACCATAAACAGTAATACTTTACCGAATCTTAAGAAAATAGCAAAATTAGTGATTGACAATTGTTTGAAGGAACGTGCTTATCCCTTAAAATGTCCAGGAAAACTCATTGCCGATTGCTTCATGAAAAAGCTAAGCAAATCTTTCATCATTTGTTTCTGCCCGACTAGCCCATCATCACGTGCTCTATGAGCAGTGTTGCCTATCAGCGAGGGCTACTCATAAATGACACAAGTACATGCACACGAGATCCCTGCTTACCCCAGACAAACTAAAAAGGAATATTGCATTTTTTTTGGTTTTTAAAATACGGCTTCGATTATACTATCTAACTAGGCTGCTTAAGTTACTTGTCAGCTTTTTCTTAACAACTGTAAACAAAAATAAATCGAAAAACACCAAATATATCACTGAAATAAACAACCCTTCTAATCATAAAATTCTACTACCGGTATTCATTTCAAAGTTTGCATATTTAATAAGCATTTTATTAATTTAAACTTTAAATATAATTCTGCTTTCCAACACAAGGTCTATGAAACGACCAACATGTTTCATTGTTTGCTCCTCAATCGCTTTTCCTCATCTTCTTTATCATTGGAGCTGTTTAACGCAGCTGTTTCCTTACATTCCATCAACGCTGCTTCAGAAATGACGCTTTCGTCCATCAACATTTGCCTGATTTCGCCATCGAGCCAATCGGAAAATATTATATCAGGCCAAAATTGATAAATTATCTCTGTTAATACTTTTAGTTGACGCGAAGGCGCTTCATTAAATACAAGTTTAATAAGGTCTTCTTCTTTGGTCGCGAATAATAATTTCAAACAGTAAGTGTTATCAAGATAATGGTTTTTTGAATCAGCCGAAATTAAGCGCCAACACTCCCAAAACGGTTGGGAATAATCATAATCTTCATAACCATACAGATTAGACCAATGATACTATTCGCGATCGCGCTTTGTAAAATAAGGACAAATCGCTCATCGTTTGTCTCTTCCTATAGCGTCGCTTATCACGTGGTCTATTGACAGTGTTTTCATAAAACACTTTATAATTAGTAAATTTCATTATTTATTATTTACATTAATGAATTATTTATTTGCCCATTAATTAATATTATTCCCTCCCCATTAGTTTAGACTTGCGTTTCTTCTTTTGGGAGGTAGCCTTCGTTGAGCGACAACACTGTCAATATCCATGATGAGCGTGGGCTTTCATAGGATTTTGCCTGAACGTTTGAGAGGGATAAGTACAGTGGCCCAAACGAGCTACGCAAAAAAAATTTTAAATTCATTTAAAAAAAAAGAAAATAATTCAATTTACACGAAAAAAAGAAAAGGTAAAGTCAACTCAAATCAAGTTACGCGCAAAAAAAAAAAAGTGAAGTCAAGTTTTAATTTCGTTTTTCTTGACCGGACCAATCGAGCCACCGACGTCATTCAAATGACGTTTTTCGAATGACGTCATTATAACTTATTCACTTTACAACTTGCACCATGACTTGCTCCAAGCGCCAAATATCGTGTAGTGCAGTATAATTATGTAGGGTATATGTATTTTTGTTGTGTGTATGCAAAATTAAACTTTATTAATTCTAATTTAACACGAGCATTACGTTATGGAGGTTAAATCTAAATAAATGAAAAATTGTTTTTTGCAATATGTTTTTAAAATTACAGTATGAAACGGCGCCAACTGAGAATTGGAAAAATATAAATTCCAATTTTGTATTTTCATTTTGGTTGTGATATTTTATATTAATCTGGCTTCATATTATGTTGCAATTATTGCCTTTTATTAAAAAAAATATGCAAATATTGTGATGAAATCGATGAATATTATAGTGCATTAATCAAAACCAGCAGTGCCGATTCTTGTTTCAAATTTTTAGTTTTAAATTTTAGCAATCTTATTTTGATAATAATTGCATTTGCGATAAAATAGAACACTCTCTTTTCACCTATATCATTTAATATCAGTCAGAAACCCTTGATTGATTGCGTTGTTAGCATTAGGAATTTAAGCGTCAACCAGCGAAAATTAATTTTCAATTTAGTGTAATTATAATGGTCCGAATTAAAAATAATTACGAGATTCGCTGACGAAAAGCAAGCGAATGTAGGCTAGAGTAAGTACATAACCTTATTGTATTAATGTTTTATGGCCTTGATTAATCATTAAACCATATTGTGATGAAATCGACGAATATTATACTGCATTCGAATCCATCAGTGCTTGTGAGTTACTTAGGCGTTTTTATCATGAAAATAAAGTTTCGAAACTGTTTCAATTAACTAATGATACCGGTACTCACTTTTTTATAGAAATATTTCTGAAGATTTTCCATTTTTCTAATAAATCAATTTGATTTCGAATCAAGTGATTTTTATGAACTGGTTTTGGTTTGTTTTATTATAAATTATGTTAAGTTATAATTAATAAAGTTTAATTTTGCATACAAACAACAAAATACATATACTGCACTACACGATATTTAGCGCTTAAATAAAAGTGCAAGTCGTGGTGCAAGTTGTAAAGTGAATAAGTTATAATGACGTCATTCGAAAAACGTCATTTGATTGACGTCAGTGGCTCGATTGGTCCGGTCAAGAAAAACGAAATCAAAACTTGGTTCGTTTGGGCCACTGTAGTTTACTGTAGAAACGCGCTAAGTGATCTTGCTTATTAATTGATTTCTTATTAATATTTTATAATAAAAAATATACCCGGTACATATTTTATTTAATTCAAATACAGTATTTAACTTGGTACCATGTCGAAATGTCCCAAGAAAAAATGTCCTGGAGAAAATGTCCTACGGTAAAATGTCACAGGATAGGACCTCCAGAAGTAAAATGTCCCAGGTTTGATTGTCCCAGACATAAAATGTCCCAGGCTCAAATGTCCCGTGCATGCGTAATAATTGTTAAGACTGTACCGTATATCATATTAATAATACAGATTATTATAACACACAATATTACACATTAATAATAAACATTAACAATAATAATAAACACATTATTTGTCTTAATAATAAAAATAGTTTTTTACTAGCTAAAAATTAATAGGCAACATTGCAATTTTTTTTGACTTGCGGATTTTAAAAATGTATTTTCAAAGTTATTGTATTCTGTTTAAATACATTAAACGATTTTCACAAATCATACTATGTATTGTCCACCAAAAAATGCGATAAAATAAAATGAAAAGTGTCAAATTTTTATTTTAATTTGATAGCGGGCCCACAATAATTAATTACCGGTATGTGCTAATATTAATTTATAAACTAAGTTATTTGTTATCCTACGTACAACCTGATTTTTTCGTGCATAATCTAACAAATAATTATATTTGAATTTAAGAAAAAGTTAATAAATAAATTTATTTGTATGAACAGATGGTTTTGCACATGCGCAGGACATCCTAGCCTGGGACATTTTATCCGGGGACATTTAATGTCGGGAACATTTTATCTTGGGACATTTAATGTCAGAGACATCTTATGCCTAGGACATTGTACACTGGGACATTTTATCCGGGATATTTTTTTCCTTGACATGTTGTTCTGGGACATTTTGACCGAGCACGATTTAATTTATTAATAGAAAATGATGGATTCAAACTGAGAAAGATTTAGATGTGTATTTTTACCATGCGTTCACATAACACATTCATTATTATTATTGTTGGCAATGGTATTATTTTTTACCTGCGTTGAGCATTCAGGTCACTTTTCCCCTTCACGTTTTCACTGATATCTTAATATCCTAATCGTGTTTTGTGAGAGGGAGAGAGAGAAAAGTTATTGAAGGTTTTCGGATGCTATTAAAATGAATCCAAAACAAAATACACAGTGTCGTATCTCGGAAAACGGTATTATATTTCATACTTTCTTTATTACTCAAGACATGTTCGTGTATTATCATACGAATGAATCTCTTCGTCGCAACATCCCCCTTTTATACAATTATACTCTAATCATCTTTGACCCCTTGATCATTCGATTCCCTAATTCATATTCATTCTCCGGTTATCTAATTTACATTTTATTTGCATTTACGATATGACACACAGGTTTAGACCGGCTTCAAAACTCGTAATTAAACTTTGCTCATGAAAATAAAAATATACAAAGAAGATTCAAAGAAGTAGCTTTGCGGCAAGTGAAGCTGACACGCTAACGTGAGAATAATCGCGGTGGATAGGACGGTGTAGGTGTAGATGAATAGGAGAATAGCTAAGCTATTCGCAAGTTAGAAGAAGGGATCTACACTCACCAACGCGGTAGATAGTTTCCAACGGTCTCCGCGTTCATGCTAGTCTATGTGTTACAAGCAATTTTGTGCGTCAGGCAATTTTTTCTAATGTCTGCTATTCATGTAGAGAGCCAAGGTATATAGCTCTTACACACCAAGATACGAAACTCTATGTAATAACTTGCGAGCGCCCTCTCGCCTCTACGGAGGTTAACCTTCACTTTCCCTTCCAGCTTTACTGCTTAAAACAATACTACGAGATCACCTAATATGAGTAAAGATATTGTTAATAATTATTTCAATTATAATTTAAAAAAAATTGTCATAAGACTAATAATTATAAAGGTTAACTTTAATTAATTACCACATAAGAAAAACATGAAACATTTATTAAAGATAATTTTTTGATGGTTTATAAGCTGATGGAAGGTTTTAGAATGTAATGACGAAGAACTAACAATTATTATTTGTTGATGATTTTTAATATTAACAAATGGATAATTAATGGTAAATTAAATTTTTTTTCAATTATTATTATTTTTTTTTTAATAGCTTTTCAATGTTTTTTGTAAATTTTGTGCATTTTAATATTTAAATAAATTAATAGAAGAACAGATTCAAAATTTTAATGATGTGTAAATAATTCTTTTTTTTATATATACATGTATATATTTTTTTAGATATTTTTTACCACTTTATTTCACTTTATTACATTTTAATCGGTACTAGAAAACAGCTTTTATCTGACAGGGAAAGCCTTCATTCCAGTGGTGATAACCTCCGCACTCGAGTGGTGGCAGCACTTATGCGCGTTTCAAGCCTCCCATGCATAAGGCATAGGAGTTTCGTATCTTGTTCTGTAAGATCTTTGTATATAGACTGTAAGGTAGCCCAGTTCTTTTAAACCAACCATAAAGAGCCTAAAAGAGGCGCGAACGCGTCATCAATAATATCTAATTCAAAATCAGTTACTACCGCTATGGCTACCGCAGTGTATTCGCATTAATACTGAACGCCAAACAAATTTAATTCGGAGTTTCGCATCCAATATTTTATTGAGCAACAATACGACACTTATGAAATTACCATTTTTAAGTAAACAAAGCCTTATTTAAGTACAAGTTTTTCTCATTTTTTTCCTTTCCTTTGACAACTTTCTCTTATTCATAGATTCACAATAAAACGAATAATAAAGTTCATATAAACGGTTATTTTAATTACATCTAATTCAATAAATGACCTTTCTAAAATGCTGGTATACTTCATCAATAATATTATTCTTTTAATTTTTCTTTATTTTTTTAAAGTTCCATAAATAACTACCGGTATTAAAAAAAAAAAGCTGAAAAAAATTCAATTATTCTATGATAAGTTTGCTATTTCAATATTTCAAAATTATTTTGGACGAACTTACGTCCTCAATTTAAATACTGAAATTTAATTCATGCATGATCAATCCCATCATTTGTTAATTTTGAGTACCGGAAGCTAGAAAATAGTCCCAACCATCGCAATGAATGCGTTGACAACTGCAAACACTGATAACAATTTAGTTGAAATTTAATTGATGCAAATACCGGCACATTCCTGTACATGTATGTATTTTTTTACGTCGACTTGGCGATTGAATTTTGTTTTCTTTCCCCTCATCCAGTTTTTATAAACGTTTTTCTATTGCTAAAAAAATGTCTAATTTATTCTTTTGCGTTAAGTTTTTAAAATTGCCGATTTTATTGACAAACAATGTACTTGTTTTATCGGTGGCCTTTCAAATTTTAACGCTAGCTAATTATTATTTTATTTTATGATAAATCTAAATCTTAACTTTGCTCTTTTCAAAAGTTTGAAGTAGAACGGTTATTAAAATCCACGCATGAGTGCGCAATTTCACCACTCATAATCGTCATTCTTAAAATGTAGACTGCATATTTTTGAATTGTTAGCATTAAACTTGTCTTTCCTGTGACACCTGAAAATCCATATCTTTCCCACATCTGATGATGGAGACGAAAAAAATCTCATTTGAATTCCATCTTTTTTGCTTTTAGAGAGTTGCTTTTGCAAGAAGCAACACAACACATGTTCCCACCAGGCATTTTTACTAAACTGCAAATTAATACCAGTACTGATTAATACATATTGTAATTGTACTCTCAACTGCAAAATTAATCTAAAGTTAATAGAAGCAAATGTATGATCGTATCTATTGCGATCGTCTATAGTGTTTAGCATGCAGAGTCTACGACGCAGTTAAAACAGATATTATTGTTGATGCGGATGACGCGTTTGGCGCGTTATTTCTATTCCAGCCAGAAAAAACTAGGCAACCTGTCTAACAGACTAGACTATGTTTACGAACCTTGGTACAGAGCTCCGTAAATGAGGCAAGATAGGTTGACGCTATAGCTAGCTAGTTCACTGAAACAATCTAATAATGTAATTATTAAATATAAATTTTATATTTAAAATTTCCTCAGCAAAAAAAGAAATATAAAGTGAATTGCCACACCCCAAATCGTACTATCGCCTATCGTTAATATTATGGAAAACTAACTTACAAATGTTTAATACCACTATTCAAAATCACAAAATAAATTTCTTTATATTTTTTCTGTTAATTTTAAATGCTTAAAATAATGCTAAAAACTGCTTATTTAGTAATAAATATGGTTTTTTACGATTTCGAATAATAAAAATAAATAATGAAATTATCTTACTGAAATTATCCGGTACTACCGGTATTTAATTTTTCTATACATGTACATGATGTACTAACAATACCGTATCTTATCAGACGAGACTGTGTACTTTATATTTCTTTTTTCTCTTAAGGAATTTTAAATACCAGTATAGAAAGTAAAGAAAATAATTATTATAGTTAAATTACAAATTGCAAGCGTGCTCAAGCGTCAACCTATTGTGCGGGATGACGCGGAGGAAGCGTTTTAAAATTAATCCCCACATTAATTATGACTAATTAATTACACTAAAATAAAGAATGCTCCGATTTTAGTCGGAGACTATACTTACATGTCAGGAGCTATTTGATAGAGCCGAAAAACGAATTAACCAATTCGAATCACGCGGAAAATATGAAGCCCGAGTAAACCACTTATTTAGTGTAAAGTAAATACAATTTTTATTTTCACTTTAGAATAAAATGTTTAACAATAAGATCACAACAATAATGGGAGGGTAACTTCAACCTCTCAAGCGCATTACAGGTCGAAGTTAACTCATCGAAACAAGAAACCGAAGTGAAGGAAACTGTTACGTACGGGGTGGTGAATATATTATTTACCACGAAATTTAAATCATTAAAGGGACAAGGTTAGTGATATTAAAGTTAATAAAGTTTGATTAAAGTATCATTAAATTAAATTTTAATAATTATTCATTAATAAGAATGGGGCTAATTAACTCAAGGTTTGCGTTGTGTTTTGGGTCGTATAAATAAGTTAATTAG
>JAQGAZ010000947.1:0-40468 GCA_034692225.1 Polydesmus complanatus
GGTACTAAAAAAAATTAATTAAATGCTATAGATAATAAAAATCGGTGACCTACAGACATAATAAGATAATATTCATTACAATTTCTAACAATTTGAAAGCGATAAGAGAGCCGAAATTATGTCAACAGCAAATCTAATAACAAAATAATAACCAACATGAAAAGCGGAAAATTCAAATAAAATTATAGTCAATCGCCGTTGACAATACAAATTCGATTATCAGTTCTCAGAAGTATCTAAGTGCAAGATGATCTCATCAATCTAATCATCGATATTAAAAATAAAAAGTCATTGTAAAAATAAAAAAAAATGTTGCCTCGCATAACTTTGATTGGCAATTTGACATCTAAAAAAATGACAATGGCATCTATTCATTCATTTCTATACACGCTTTGTATCTAATTCAAAGAGCTGTCATTTATGATACCCAATATTTCTTTAAAAAAAATATTAAAAATATAATGTTGCTATTGATTTGTCAAGGTCGTCAAACATAGATAAAACTGCGCTTAATATAATTAAATTATCCCAACCAAAAAAAAAAAAATTAATAATAAAATAACAGCTTAATATTTACTTGTTAATGTTCACCTGAATAAATTATCTCGAGCATAAAATAATAAATTATTATCGGTTAACTTTTATCATTTTAGCTCGAACTCGCATCAATTAATAACCAAAAGAGCATTTGACGTCACCATTTCTTTAACGCCGATTCCCTATCCAAAACTTTTAGATTAGAAAATTAACAGATACAGTACATCACACGATACGACTTGAAAATAGATTGATAAATAAATAAAATACCACACTAATAACTGATGTAATTAAGTCGTGTGTTCTCGCATTAACAATTTATAATAGCGAAAAGTAAGTAACGCTCACGATACAACCGCTAACCTTTGACAAATGATTAATATTTAAACATTTGAGCACACGCAAATTTCTTTTTATATTCCAGCCAATTAATAATTAAATTGTCACCCTGTGCAAGTATCGACCAAGCGAGTAAAAGAAATTGCTGCGTTTAACTACAGAACTGCTTCTCAACCTCTGTACCGCCTGCCATGATCAAGATGATAATTTTTACACTAGAACAATTCACTGCAAATTTCGTCTTACACTGATATTAGTTTGTTATACCGGGCAACTAAATCTATGTTGTGGCTACCAAAAGAAGATTAAAACGGACGAATTTATGTATTTGTCGTAATGTTTTAAAATTCCAAAATGATTTTTGATCTTGTTTCAGAAAGTTGTTTAACCAATTTTTGAATGTGGTATTTTAATCTCGTTAAACACTACTTTTGTTGCCTCCAAACTTTTAAAACAAGATTATGTCGCTAAATCTAAATTTAGAATTTGTCGTGAAAAATGAACTTTTTTTTACTTTTTGTATCGGTGTTTGAAAACAGACTATAAAAAAATATATCATTTTGCAACAAATTTTTATAATAAGAAGTATCTTAGCAAAATTTTAAAAATTTTTTTAAATATACCGGTAATTAAAAATGTGCCGTTGCTTTAGCAACGCTTAAAATAAAAATAACAAACTAAAAATTTATAATCTCTACAGAGATACGTACATGTATTCAATAATGCAAAATAAAGTTGTAAAAATGTGCTGCATAATAAAAATAATAATACTGTATTTGAATGGTGTGACTTAAGTGCACAAAGATTGCGAAACACTGAACTAGAGAAAACTATTAACTTATCTCCTTCAGAGAATGTTGTACCTGATATCTGTCATTGATTAAGAGTAAAAATTCGTAAAAATCAACAATTCACATGAAAGAAAAAAAACAAATTAGGGCTTTCCAGGTATCGACGTTTAGCAGATAATAATATGGTACATAGCCCCCAAAAAAATGTTTTCGTTAGAATCAATTCCTATTTTTCCATTTACTAAGATTCTTTCGTGCTGTCGAGCAATATTTCTGGTCTAGTTGGGCAAATTAATTAACTTAACAAGAGCAAACCATAATGTTGTTGATTTTGGCGTCATCAGAAACTTCATTGATAAAAGTATTATTCTTTTTCTCTCAAAAAGGAATTTTGCGCCTACTTTAAGAACAAACGGAAATTCCGAAACTAATAATTAAATTTTGGAGAAAAACATAAATAGACTCGCACTCTAAAATAAATAAAGTATCTTAAAAAAAATAATATACAGCTTTCATTATTATTCTAATCAATTTTTTTAATTAATAAATATTATTATTGATCGATCGTTAGTCATCGCAATTATTAATCCTAATTTTAGCTGTCAAACAAATAGTTAATTTGTATGGCAAGCCATAAATAAACGAAATGGTAAATATAAATGAATTTTTTATTTGACAAAGTGCAATTAGTTTATCTACCGGTATTGAGAAAAAATTTTAATATATTAATTTGCAATTTGCATGTACTTGTACACGTAGTTATATTTAATCTACTTAAAACGTTAATCAATTATCTCAACTTTGCCAAAAAATTATTTCCGAAAATAAACAAACACACGTGAATATCGGTATGATAAAAGTGTGATAATTATTATCATATTTACTATTATTCACCGGTAAGAGTTTGCAAAAGTAGAACAAGTAAATTTTCAAAATATATTAATAACAATAATTATAATGACACAAAGTAAAGATTAAAGCGATTTAAAATCTCAACTTTCTGTATTTTACTACGCCAAATTATGGTTAATTAATATTTGCCCAAAAATATTGTTTACTCTATTTTAAACTTACTGTACGATATTTCTTTAAAACTATAATTTTGCCATTATTTTAAGAGTTTAATATCCTTAAATTTTAAACTTCTCCATATTCTTTTCTTTTTCAAATGATACTTAATAACATACTTCATAATAATTATTATTGCCCTCAACCCTCCATTTGCGCGAAATCTAGAGGTATGATATACGCGAGATTTTTTGGTAAAATGTAGCCTTCGCGCAAAACGTGATTGTGTTTACACTTTCAAACCTTTCACACCATAAGAAGTTGCTTTTCGCTAAATATTTATACTGTAACATATAATTATATTAGAGAATGCTAATTTAAAATTCGCGAGCAAAATAGGCTAACAATGTATACCAAACCAGTTAAAAACAAACAAATAAAAAAAATTAATTGTTGCGAATGTTAAAAAAACAAAACTTATAAATTATTACTCGTATGTGGTTCCTTCATGACTAATTCATCCCGTGACTTTTGAGCCACATCAAAATAAATAAATAGATCGAAGAAATTGACAGGTGAGAGAAATTCCCTTAACAATGCATAGCTCTCTCTTCCCCTATTTTAACACAATCGATGCTTCTTTTTTTTTTTTTTTTTGTTGCTTTCTCCTCGAAATATCACGTGAACAGAGACGACGATTTTTCATGCGATCAAGACAAAAGACTGTTAAACCAACTATCAACCGGCAAACTAGATTCATCTTGGTCAACGAACTCATTCTCCCTCTTCTTTCATTCGCGCTCTCTCTCTCTCTCTCACCTAGCGTATCTTTCACTGAGTGTTGGTAATTAAATTAAAATTATTAACTCGTTAAAATTCAGCGTTGAAAAGCAGCAATTACATTTGTACCGCTAAATCTGTGCATCACTATGCGAAAATTGAAATTAACACCTTATAACAACATAGTTTCAAGTAATTAAATTAATACTGTTTGGTTTTAATGAAAATGAACTACTTTTTTTTAAACTTAACTTGTGACCAATTTTAAGTTATATACTGTAGTACATGTACTGTGCAGTACTTCGCTGCTTGTAATAATAATTGTTAATAACAGAAAATTTATGCGAGATTAATAAAGCGAGCTTGATGATTTGATCGCAACAAGGCAAATTTTATTGAAAATGTAGCCTACAGTATGTAAATAATTATGATTATAAAACTTATTAAACTATAAATAAATTAGCGTACAATTTTAATTCGCGTTCATAAAATTCGCGCGACTGAAGAGTTGAGTGTTTTTCCTCATACTGTATCTATTCCAGAATGAATTTAAATCCACCTCTAGAAAATACCACCTTTTATAATATTATGAAGCGCTTTTGCAAGCAAAAATTTGCATAACCCTTTATCGTAAATGAGATTGAGGCCAATTTGTTCATAAGTAGATTTTGGTATACAGAGCCATGAACTTTGAACTTAATCGCGATGTCAAAATGAGTCGCTAGGGTTAACGATAATAGCAGCAATAATTATCGAAAAATTTGCTCTTCCAAAACGCTCTATTTTACTTTCTTCTCTAAACGCTACCCGCGGTGTACTCATTGGCATAAATTTTGTTGTTCTCATACTTTTATGTTAATTCAAATGAAAAATATAATAAACTACAAAGTTTATTAAAGGTGTTAACAATCAATCGTAATTTAAAATAATGCAATAATATTCAGGTTTAAGATTTCGCATGCTTCACCAATTGCATTTAATTTCGGTATTGATGAGAAAACTCTCTACTCATGTTCATTTAATATAAAATCACCGAAAGACAATAATGGGTCTATTTATTTTTTGCTAAAAAAAAACATATACTGTGCATGTAACCTGTATGTAATGTAACTAACACAAAAAAAAAAAAACAAGTAGGCATACAATACGAATTACAAGATTTCCAAAAATTATTTTTAAATACTTTTTACTGCACAAATAAACTAAATTTTATAGTAAAATTCGACTCCTTCAAAGTAGCCTATATTTTTGTATACACCATGTTATACGGAAGACAAATTTTTTTATCGATACTTAATACTCGCAATAATTCTATTAAACAACACTACACTACACTATAAAATCCTATATTTCGTTAAAGAGTTCAAATTTTATTACGCGCTAACAGTCAAATATTTATCAACGTTTAAATTTCTAGTTTCAAGTAATTTGAATGACTCCGACAATAATAATAAAAAAAAACCTCTAAAAATGATGAAGTAGAAAAAAAGAAACAAGTTTTTAACGACGTTTTTCGTAGAAAAATCCGCCTAGAAGACGTTTATTTTATCAGGAAATTGCGATTAAATTCCATTAAAATAAACCATCCTATTACATATATGTACTGAAAAACGCAACATATCACCAGGCCTGCATATCACTCATTTCCTCAATATAAGCATTTTCCCCAACATAATAAAACCCTAAATAAACTAATAGAATAACTAGTTTTAATTTAAATCTCGCTTTATTTAACATCGCTTTAAATCGCAGCTTTATAACTTGTAGTTACTAAAGAAATTACAAGGAATAGCATGCGAATTTTATGATTTTGTTGTTATCGTTATTATGTTGATGTCGTTTTAAAATGTCAAAGTTATTTTGATAACATTATACTCTTGGGATCACGCAAACTGGTTTATTTATACAGTATTTACTTTTTAGGATAAAATTGGTAAAGCTGAGCAAACTCTCTTATGGCATTTAGTTTTTCAGTTGGTGAAGTGACAGTGGACTACATACATATAAATTTTTAAAGTTTCGAAATGATATTACTGTACAAATGTAGTGAATATCCTAAATTCTATTTAGCGGAAAATGAAATGCGAAATTGGATATCGATACCTTTCGATTTGTTTTCAAATCCTTTCATTTCTATTGTAATGGAAAATGAGAGGCTATACGATACCCATCGTGCAATCCGCACCTTTAAATATTTCGTATTAATTACAACACGCGTTATAACTCGAATTTATATAATAATAATAGCGTCGGTAGTAACGCTGTTGGGCGTCGTTTTTAGATAGCGTTAATTACGCCTACCGGACCACAATAATACGTGACCCTGTCTGACCTACAAAAATAATTATAAAGTATTATTCGAAGGTTGTATTCCCTATTAAAAAAAAATTAAGAGATAAATTCTTTAATAACCTGAAACTCTAAAAAAAAAAAAAAATTCATTTGATCAGTTTTTGCTTTGAATATAAAAACAGCTGTAAAAAAAATTTGATTAGAAACATTTTTCGTTAGACAAAAAAATATTGTTGGGAAAAACACGGGAAACGTTTCGATGATAAATAAAAAGAGATAATAATAATAATAACTGATGTGGTTATTTAAAACTCCAAAAAAATATATTTTTTTATTGTTGTTGAAAGGAAAAGTGCCGCAAGTTTTTTTCTCAACTGGTCGACCGAAATTATGGCTATTTATTAGTATTTAATAAGATTTTTAGAGCATAAATTTTAAATATACTCGTACATTTTAATGTCAACTATTTTCATATTATTAATTCAATTTGGCTAATTAAAAATAATTGTATCCATTTAATAAAAATCTGAATAAAAAAATACACGAAAGTTAAAAACAATACAGTACATGTACTGTAATATGATTTTATGCTCATTTTACACAAGAAAATAAATTTAAAATTTTAAGAAATGACAGAGAACATATTACATGTACAATAATAAAAATAACAGAAAAAATAATTTAATGGTCAAATAAGACTGGAAATTGTTCGTCGTAATAATTACTATTTAAGTTGAAATACATGTACATAAAATTTAGATAAAATATCAGAAAATGTTATTTATTTAATTTAAAATTTAAATCTTCATTAAAATTATCAACAATTGAACTCAAAATAAATTCAATGTACTGGTATTTTTACTAGTTAACCAACAATTCCAATGTAATTTTTTTAGTCATTTTAAAATCTATAACGTAAACCTAATTAATTTACTAAAACCAAAAAGCGATATTTTAAACCCTATAAGCCTGAATTAGGTCAATCAGTTGGGAACAGTAAAAACCAAACCAATAATAATAAGCCACTTTTCCTCTCGAAACCTGATTTTGTACTTACGGAGAAGCGTCGTTGAGATCGGATGCCGCCAGCAGAGCGGATTCCTCGGCTTCGTTCGACATGCTTCACTCGGTCACGTGCGCGCAACACTATCCGTTCATTGAGATAATATTGTTGATAAGACGGAAGAAGAAAACACGCGATCAGTTGACCTCGGGAGACAATAGGTTGGGGACCGCACTACTTCAACCTCTCACTGCTCACCATTCGAACCTAAAGACACAGAAAAAAAAAAAAAAAAAAATTAGCATGTCATTCGAAAATACATCAATTTTCCATATCCTTAATAACCAGAAGAAAAAACACGCGTTGAGCGAGGGAAGTGATTAATAAAATATTATTTCGCATCGTCATCGCATCATTACTAAACATCATCAATTTCACGCTCTCCCCTTTCTTTTTGAAATAAAAAAAGCGAAATTTAAAATTCTTATTGATAAAAACAACTCTTTTTTAAAAAAATCTTTTTTTAAAAAAAAAAACACACACACAACGATTGAAATGTTATATTATTATCGTAAAACTAAAAAATAACTTCCTTATAATTATATTCTTTATACCGACTACCGAATGTATTATTACGGTATTACAACAAAACTGTAAACTGTCGATATAGCGAAATTTAACCTAAAATTTAAATTTTAATTTCGTTCATAAAAAAAAACGATAGAAAAAACTAAGAAAATGTAATAAATATTGTAATTGATTTAAGAAAACTTTGTTTAATGATTTAACTGTAGGCCTACAATTTTGTTTAATGAGGTGTTCGTAGTCGCCTCTTATAAAATAAGAAATAGCTTAAGTTAAACAGATTCCGTTTACTTATAACCTAAACTTTTATAAAACTTGTACAGGTATAATTATGAATTTGTTTGAGACTACGTAGGACTTGTATGGGATGACGTCATCAAAAAGAGATTGTCTTCTAAAAGACTAATAATACACAGCTGATTCCATAAGAAGATGCTTAAGGATTGCTTTTATCTCTCTTACATCATTCTCTCCCTTAAAAACTTTCCCATAAGTGATAGCTGTGCATAGAAAAATAGTCACTTAGGGTTACTTATGCATAAGAGTAAATGCCTGCCTTTAATCGTTTTTAATGTATTTTAATTACTGTACATGTAATCATTTTCATATTCCGTTTTCATGACGTCATAGCCTTCACGCTCTGACGTAATTCATATTTTTCTAGTGACTATAACTCTGGTATTTTTAATTTTAAACATAACTCGTGGGTTTCACTAAAACATCGATGAAAACCTTGAAAAAACTTCAAAAACTAAAATTTTAAAAAAATTATAGTACATGTACAGTATATAAAAATTTTGTCAAAAATCATTAACTGTTGGATAGAAATATAGCTCGTTAAACCAGAAAATTTCGTTATACACTGTATTAAAGATAATCTTTACTTTATGTTCAGCAAATTTTTATTTTTAAACTGAATTTCGTTATATCGACAATTCACTGAAATTTGAAATCAGTCGCGCCAAATCGATACCAAAATTGGATTCATTAATTTCCGCCGATTTCAATACAAACTTCACTTTAAAAATTGAACATTTTACGATTTCTGAATGGTTGAAAAAGGAATTGAAATGCTTAAAAAAAAAAAAAGAGAGCTAAACGTTGGACGATAAAAAATAAGATTCTTAACCGCAAACTTTCTGCAAAAAAACCGCAACAGAAAATGTTTTTTGCGGAGTGAGCAACGTTGCTCAACGGCGATAAACAATTGAATCTCACAACAACGAGAAGAAAAAAAATCTTTAAGCTTCAATGATTTTCTTATTCTTCAAAATGGAAAAATGACGCAAGTCGCAACTCTTGTTATTTTCACGTTGTTATAAACCATTTTTTGACCTAATTTAGATTAAATTTAAGTTAAAAAAACAAAGAAAAGTGATTATTTTTTTTATTTAAAAAAAGATGTGTTCTAATAAATTCTGATTCGACATGTACTAATAAAAAAATCGGACAAATAAATAAGTTATAAAAAAGTAGGGGGAAAAACATCTATAACATGAAATTGCCATTTCAAAAGAATTACAATGAAACCCGTTTATAGTGCGACTAGTAAATCCCGATTTTAAGTAACAGCAATTTATAGATTTCAATGTTATTAAATTTAGCATCAGTACAAGGCAACAAAAATTGTTTACCATATTTATTTGCTTAAAACTGATATTTTAATCATTTATTTCGCTTTATTTTCGTACTTATAAAATCTGCTTCATCAAGTGTTATTACTATTGATCAAGATTATAATGCTAAAATTCATTTTAATTCCAATGATGACGAGTTGTTTAGTAACTTATTTATTTCTCTGGCTATGCCGGTAAATTTCAAATACCCCGGTAAAAAAAATAGAAAATGAAAACTTCGTTCTACACTGTACCAGAATAATTATGTGGATCTATTTTCGTTTTAAATCTGTGGCTCAATCCATGCTGTGGCTACTGTATCGAAAATATTTGCAACAAAAATCGTTGTAATAATTTGATTTTTTTGTTTCGTTTTGTTTTTTTTTTTGAAGATTTTCAAAAACTTTTTAAAGCAAGATTAAGTCGCTTAATCTAAGTTTAATAAACCGACGGCAGCAAAATATTCCTTTAATAAAACAAAAAATAAATTAATCGTAAATAACCAAAAATTTCTAATCAGAAAAGCGCGTTTCAAAAAGTAGCACGAGGTAAAATTTCAAACAAATAATCCAAACATTATTGAGCTTTTTGGAGCAGACGACAACAAGTCTACAACAGTTTGCTTATTCTATTTTCAAACAATTTCTCACTTCATAAACAAATATGTAAAAAATAAAATTATTAATAAATGTTTATTTTATTATTCGCTCGCGAAATTTCAAACAATAGCCGTGTTCAAAATAGCCTACATTAGCCTAAAACTCTTTCGTTTGGTCTCGCGAGAATATTAACTAATAACGTAAACAAAAATTGTCGACTGTGATGGCAATTCCTATAAACATCAAAATAATTACACATTTTGTTTACGGCAAAATTCCTTCATTGCAGAGTATAGTAAGCCTTTCAACATAGCTCTTCTTTATGACCTGCAGTGTCATTTTGACCTCACTTTTCAATTTAAAATTATTGACTAAAATAGTTAGCAATAGAGAGTTTGCGGTTTAGCTTTTTACCTCGTTCTTATGCTAAACTCTAATGCTTATGGCGTCCGAGATTGGACTTTGAAATTTATTTTTACACAGATGTCAATGAAAAAATAAATTTCCAAGTCCACACCAGAACGCCATAAGCATTAGAGTTAAGCATAAGAACGAGGTAAAAAGCTAAACCGCAAACTATCTAATAATTATTGGGATTCTTTTTTTTTTCTTATCCTTATTCTTATGAGCTTTGATACCGTTTTTAGTAAAGTTAAAAAGTAATAATATTGCGTTTATATGTTTTTCTTCTTATCTTGAATGCTTATCTTATGAGCTGTGA
Organism: Polydesmus complanatus; assembly: GCA_034692225.1. Classification (NCBI taxonomy): domain Eukaryota; kingdom Metazoa; phylum Arthropoda; class Diplopoda; order Polydesmida; family Polydesmidae; genus Polydesmus; species Polydesmus complanatus. Next base: position 10,272 of record JAQGAZ010000947.1, read on the forward strand.
TGTTATTTTAGCGTCATTTTTTAAATTAAGAAATATTTAACTAAAATATTTTTGTAGTTTTTTTAATCATATGAGCACTGGTCACTTACCAGGCCCAGCAACGCTTGTCTTCAAAGCTCTCTGTCGCCGCCTCTAACTGTGCTATTGCTCATTTAAGGATCGTAATTGCCTAAATATACAGTAATGCATATTTATACTGTGTACATGTATATACTTGGCTCATGATATGTATTATGGTACCTCTGGAAGAAAATAAAATTCAAAACTCTTTTCCGCTACTTCTGGGTACACGAACGCATATTATGGCCCTGTGGGTGTAGTTCCCGCAGCTCCTAGAAAACTGGGTCAGGATGGGACAGTAAAAATCAAACCAACAAAGACACTAATGTTCTTCTAATTATAGTTCTCCGAATAAAGTTAGAATTCCGTTAATTTGCCCATCATTTCTGACAAGATTAAACCAAGTAGATGCCAACTTTATCCGCAAAAAGTTGCCCATTTAAACAGAAAACATCGTTCAAGTCTTAAAATAAAGACGATTTTCTTAACTCACATAGAATAAGACTGACTCTGCACGGAACACACTTCACGTATTGTAGCGAGCGATGATAAGAAAAAGACAATAGTCGTCTTTCAATTAAGAAAAAGCGTTAATATTAAAAATATATAAAAAAAAATCGATAACGTAATTTCTGGAAGTTGCTAAATAAGTGAGCAAAAAGACCAATGAATAATTCATTGAACGTATCAATAATTCTTTACTCATCAAATTCTTTCGAGAAAGGTGAAATTATCAGCGTAAAAGTTTAATGTGAGAGCGCGTGCAGAGCGGCACGCGCATAAACACGCCGCTTATAAATAATCGACGTTTATGAAGCCACACGCAGCCACTGACGTTGCCACCGAATGATTTCATCTACCGGTAATGTACATTTAGTTTTTAGTGGTAAAGAAAAAAGTTTTACTAAACGAAGTTAAATTTCTTTAAACACGATTTCATAAAAACCTCTTTTAAACAGTAATATCAAAATTTAAACGAGATCTTAAAATAATGTTCGAATGCGCAGCTTCATAAAAATTCATTTGCTTTAAAGTTTAAGCTGTAACTTCGTTTTGGTAGAAACAATATACTATATATCAGTCATGGATTAATGGAACACGATTATTGGATGGCAACAAAATATTAGATGTCGCTGTTTAATTAAAGTTAGCTTACTTAATCACTGATAAAACGCCCATTTAAAAAAATTAAAATAACATTTCCAAGCAGGAAATGACAAATGCGTTTTTAATGGTAAAAAAAAAAGCGAAAAAAAGGTCAAGACCTCGACACTAATTAAGCACCGCCCACATCACACTGCCAAGCGATTTAATGAAATGCAAGAGAAATGTGTATAACATGAATAGATGCAAAAAGCAGCTTATCATTTGAACTCACCTCTAACTTCATCAATTACAATTTGCTTTTACATTTCAGAGGTCAATTCAATGATACACCACTGATAAATTAATGGCAGCATTCGAGTACCGGTATACGATGTTACAATACAAATTACGCAAAACCACGTACGACGAGGGATTTATTTTTTATTTAAAATTTGCCGGCAAAGCCAGATGAATAATTATGGATTATTGACAACGAATACACTGTATACAAAACACAAGTTCAAAGAAAATTATCGCAATCTCCCCCACCGAGTCCGAATTTGGTAAAATTTGTTTTTTAAGCAACGCATTTTGATTTTTAATGTTACGTCCAATAAGTTTTTTAAACACCGCCCCCACGCCCCTCGTCATAAATTTGTGACTTCCCCCTTAAGTGCGTGACGTTATTTTATGGACAGCGCCTAAGGGGTCGTTCATAAACTACCTAGCCAAGTTTTTGCCATTTTTCAACCCCCCTCCCTCTCCTCCTAAACTACGCCGCCACCATATTTTTACCCCCCCCCCCCCCTAACTTGGCTAAGTAGTTTATGAACGGCCCCTAAGCAGAGTAGCCAAACAAACTCCAAAATTCATTTTGTTAATTGATCATTGACTACATATTTGTTGGTGTAAATCGACTAAATATTATTCAAAATTTCGTGTTAAATTTTCGTGACGGTCAGAGCAATTCACTCCCAAGGAAATTTATTTTGCCTCGTGCGGCCAAAGAAGTTTCACTTCAAAAACTTTAGAGCGACCCCACTTCGAGGAATACCCCTACAAATAAAAACTGCCCCCCTCAAGCTATCTACGTGAAACCTACCTTACGTGACTATACCTAAATAAAAGATAGGAAAATTATAAAAGTTGGAAAGCGGACGAAAATGCACCAACTAAAGTATCGCATTCTAATAAAACATTAATTGCCCCTCTACTGTAAGAGGAACCACCTACTGTACAATATACTGTACCCTCTTAAACGGAATTCAACAAAACAGTCCAAATCTCAAAAGCGGCACACTACTTGGAAAAATCTGCCGCCCATAGGGCAAAAATAAAAAAGTGCCCCCCCCCCCCCCACCGCTGGAATTCTCGTCGCCACCTGCATCATCAGCAGCTACCAACACCTTCGCTTTAAATAATAAATGGGCCTATTGGCCAATTGCTAACAATGACGTTATTTATGTAGAAGTTTAATGGACCAAAAATCGTATAAAACCCAGAGTTTTTCAGCAGAAAAAACACAGTGTTGAGATTTAAAAAAAAAACAACAGCGAAAGACCTCGAGGACGAGTCCCATGTTGGGGCACTGTCAGCGATCGTAGTACAGTAATAATAGTATAAGTGTTACATTGAAATACAAAGTTCGGATAATCTAATTTCTTTGGTTTACTTGAGCGCGCTTACAACTTTCTACGTAATGAAAATCTACATAAAATCCAATTTTTTTTGAAAAAAAAATGCCAAATGTATTCCGAAAATAATAAGGTAAGTATTATTTATTGAATTCATGTATTTGTTTCATTATTTAAACGTTCGCCTCTTATAATTGAAACAATGGCGCTAGTTATTATTATAAAAGTTTTAAAACGCATTGATTGATTAATTAAATGTGAATGGGAGGAGACGGAGACTAACATGAGCGTTAAAAGTACAGTAGTTTATTACGTGAATCGGTGAGGACAGAAACATCACAAAATCTTATTAAAAGACAGTGATTCATGCTGTTTTTCCTTGCGTTGTAATTTATCGCCCTCAATCAGGGTGTACCACTTCGTAAATGCCTCCACCGATCACGAATCAAATTCATCGGACAAACTCTCTCAACTCTTCCCTTGAGAATCATGATGACGTCATAAAAATAAAACCAATTCGGCTTTTTTAAAAAAACTTTAATAATGTTCAAGCGGCTATAATTATTATTATTATTTGATAAGCACTTAGTGATCTACAGTAGTTTAATATAATTTACGCTTTGCATTGATCTCAGTTTGTTTTTCTTGTTATACAGTGCTCTTGCCGGCACTAACAAGAGTTAAAAGATGGGAAAATGCTTTTAGAAACTAGTTCAAAATAAAAAAAAAATACTGGTAACTTAGAAGTTAAAAAAAAAATCCGACAAATTAATTAATTAAAATTAATTACGTTGTTGCGCATGAGCACAAAATGTTTTAAGTTGTAATCTTGTTTTGGAAATGAATTTTACTACTAAAGCTTGTTTAATTTCGATTAATAAACCTCTCTAGTATCGCGCCATTACTTTAAATTAAGATTAAGAAATCAAGTGGTCAGCCAATAATCTAGTTTTCTGCTGATCGCAGTGTGCCTTAACTATTTTAAAAAAGATTAAAATACAGTAAAAATGTTTTTTTTTTTTTTTAAAAATTAATGGCGGAATTGTGGCAACGCATGCGCAAACCAGATAATTTTTAAAATTCGTTTAAGTTTCGATCATGTTCCAGAAAAAATTTACCCTGAACGAGATTAAATTCCACTTAATTGAATTAATTAAAACCAAATCTTTTAAATGGAAATTGCATCGTTTCATCTAGATTAAAAAATTCGGTGGCAACGAAATATTATTACGTAGGTTGGTAGGCCCTATATTCATACTGATCGTTAATAGTAGCGTCCCGAGTCAAGAGATTTGACGAGGTTAAGAGCTGAGGTTTAATGACGTCGGTCAGTCAACCGTTAATTGTGAATAATTGGCGGGAGCGCAATCATCGTTTACACAAATTAATGTTCGGTTCCTCTATCAGTGAAACCGGTTGTAACCGTCCCTATCGGAAGAGCCGACACGCACATCAACCCACACATAACAATCACAATATGCTAATGAAGAAAAAATCAAACAATAACACAGCGTTTGATCAGCGAATAAATTAATTTCCCATTTAAATTGCAAACTGTCGGGTTCAAAAGCGGTCACATCAACCACAAAAATAAATAATAATAATGGCTCTTATTTAGATTTGGCCCTCAATACTTTTTCTAGTTCTCGCGCGCTTTCTTGTGAAGTTGTGAGGAATATTATTGCAATGGAACTTGGTTTGGAATTTTTAAATAAAATGTGTAATATTTTGAATAAAAAGCTGAATTCTGTGAACAAAAATGTGAAAATTTTTTGAATAAAAAAAGAAAAAATGTATACGGTACATGAAAAAGTGGAATAGTATGAATTTTAAAATGCCACAAAAATGAAATATGTTGAAGGCAAAAGTGGAATCTTTTAAATAAAAAAGCATACGCTATTTTTTTAAAAAATAAAATACAGTACCGGGTAGTGGAATTTTTTAAACGAACAAATGCGCAAATTCCACATTAATTTTATTGATGCTTTCAACATGCTTGTTTTTTTGGTACATTTCATAGTTCACAATAATCGAACGTGTCTCAGGTTAATTCGCGTTACCATTTCAAACATCAGATTGTTTTTGATAGCAAAAATATGACGCAACGGACCATAGACGTCACGTTTCACATCATTACAAATTCAAAAAGTTTCATCAACAACGAACAAAAATTAATCCAAATTTTATTCCAAAACACGAAAGAAAAATCAGCACACGAGAAAAGAAAAAATTCAGTCACGTGACTCACGGCTGTCAATTTCATCATTATTAAACAGTCATTTTATATTTTCCACATACAATTGAAGGGTCCACGGGAAAAACACACATAGTCTAAAAACTCCATTTTCCAGAAAATGAATTTTAAAAAAAACTGACTTTTAGCTCTTTAATAATACTGCGCAGATGCAAAGTAATGTGAAATAATGCGCATGCACATTAGTGGACTCTGTTGGTTTATGAGCGATGAACTGGACATTGTAAGTTTTTTCTGGTGTATGGTTTTTTTCCCTCGCCTCGCAGTGGTACTACATTGGTTTTTCTCTTTTAACCATCTAACCAATCGAAAGAACTGAAAGAGTAGTATTTTTTAATGCAGACAACTTTTTTTGGACTTTTTTGGACAATGTGGGTTTTTCCCGTGAACCCTTCAATTATAATACGTGTATAATACAGTACTAATATCTCGTTACCACCAAACTTATTAATCTAGATTAACGACTTAACCATGAATTAAAGTTCTACTGAGATCTATAGATGATTTTTCTAAATCGTAAACGAGATTAAATTTTCTCAAACAAGGATGAGTTTTTTCTAAACTAAATCTAAGTTTAAAAATGTGTGCGCATGCGCAAACTATCCGATTTGTAGATTAATCTTTATTATAATTTTGGTAATTTTGGTAGCTCTAAAATAGTTTAAGAAGTAGATCACTTAGTTTCCAACAGATTTATTATTCATTTTTTTTTCTTTTTTTTAGGCACCAAAAACAGATTTGTCACAAGATTTAACAAGCTAAGATCAGGGTAAAAATAAATTAGATCATTGAGTAGCACAGTAGCAACGACTCATTTGCTTTTCTAATTATTTTCAAAATTGAATAAAAACAAAGAATAAGAGTAAAAAAAAATTGCCTCACGATAAAATTTGCATTTAAAAGTCAATCACTTGCAAAAACACCGTTAAATTGGTCTGCAAAAAAGCGGTTTAATGGATCAGAGGAGATCCGGGAGATTGATAAGCAGGTGGCGGTCCGATCGCTCCGTGACGTGAGAGCTCCACCCACTTACCTTTGAATAATTAACCCGCTCCTTGACTTCCCAAATTAACCGCCCGGCATAATATCACGCTCGTTGAGGCTCCCTCGCTGAACACGGTTTGCGTGCGCCAAACGCAACTAGGTTAAAAGCTAAAGTTGTCGATCGCTCACGAATCCGATCAGACGGACAAAGACGTCAATCGCGCCCTTGGCCACGCCCACCATCCACTATCTCTCTCCCCCCCCCCTCATTCAATTAGCAAAAGATAATGAAATGACTAATAGAAGAAAGAAAATGTACTAACGATTTTAAAGAAAAAAAAAAGACAAAAATATGCGTGATATGAGATAGTATTGGAAAAATTACAAATGCAGAAATTGCGTAACTTTTGCTTTAAAATTTAATAAAAATAAAGTCACACGTTAGACCATTTTTTCATAAATATTAATTGCGCTGAGCATTCCAGAATAATTCTGATTTTATTTTTTTAAAAAAATATCAAAACTTTTTAATAGACCACTACTGTATAAAACACGCGTTTGAAGAGCTTTGAAATTTTTACTGATTGAAAATAAGCACTTTATTTTTTTTTAGCAATTTATTATTTTTTTTATTTATTTAAAATAATAACCTACCGGTAGGTTTTTTGTTTTTTTATGTGTCTGCATTATTTTTGAATAAGGAATTTGACATTTTGAAAATGTTTCCGTCGGTAACACTGTTACTCAATGATTGTTTAATCATTATTGCCTGACTTTGCAATATCACTCTATTATTATGACAAAATTAAATTAAATGTGCCATACAATGCTAAATAACACAACAAATGTAACCAAATTAAAAAAAGGGGGCAAAATGAAAACGGAAATGAAGCATCTCCGGCGTTATTTAAGAAATATTGGGATTTCACCTTAGAACCGGAAATAATAAGGCATAGAAGGGATGCGAGATTGGTAAAACATCATGCGACATTATTTTAAATTCGTCGAAAATTTAGTATGTCATTTAATTGATAATGTTTCGAATTTAGAAACATAATATTAATATTTTTAGAATTACTTTTTAAACATAAAATTGCCCAAGTTTTTCTATACCGGTAATTTTAAAACAAAAATTCTAATTTTTTTAAAATCAGCTATGCCTACAAAATAATTTAAAAAAAAGTAACTACGATAACTGATTTTATTCAACAAATTTTCATTCCATTTGCACTTCAGTAGCAATATTTACGCAATTTTTTTTAATTTTTAAAGAAGTGTAATCTCAACATTAGGCAAGATAAACTACTCGCAGATCAACCTTCTATTTTTCAGAATAAGTCTTTACTTTTCCGAACAAGTTTTTACTTTTCCGAACAAGTTTTTACTTTTCCGAACAAGTTTTTACTTTTCCGAACAAGTTTTTGCTTTTCATAACAAGTTTTTACTTTTCCAAACAAGTTTTTAATTTTAAAACGAGTTTTTACTTTTCAAATAAAATTTTTACTTTTCAAAACAAGTTTTTTACTTTTCAGAAACAAACTTTTACTTTTCAGAACGAATTTTAACATTTTAAAACAAATACAGTAAGCTTATTTAATTTCTAAAAATAATTTTAAATTTTCAGAACAAGTTTTTATTTATTTATTTATTTATTTTTTTCAAATAGATTTTTACTTAATAATAATTAAAAGCTTCACCATTCATACTCTGTTATTATTATTAACATCGTTTTGCGATCCGGAAGTATCATTATTTTTAAGCATAAGAAAATCCGGAAATTAACCCACAAAAATTACAATGGAATATTACATCAACTCCATCTTGAAACACATCATTCACCTTGCACGGTATTGGAAATCTCGTCATCAACCTTTTATTTATTATTTTTTTGTACTGTATTAAAAAAAAATGAAAAGCAAAAAAATTTCCCCGGAGAATTGTGCGAGATATGCGCAACGAATTTTATGATAACCGTAATAAAATGAAATAATATTAGCGCAGTTGAGGAAAACTCACTCCACGTTTTGGTTCCTGATGAAACAGGAATAAGTTTCGCAGTCACACCCACCACCTGATCGCCCACTACCACGCCACCCACCTCATCAGTCACAATACACTGCGACTATGTAAATAATGCTAATGCCAAGTACAATCCATTAATGGCGAACGATCCATTGAATAAATAAAACCTTGAGCGCCTTATTATACGCTCTATTTGTACACATTACAAAGTTGGGAGTTAGCATTATTATTTTTATTAACTTATAATTTCCCACCACAATTATTCATCTTTCGACAATGTGTCCTATCCCTAAAATCGTTCTTATTTTTTATGAAAATCGTTCATATTTTTATAAAAATCGTTCTTATTTTTATAAAAATCGTTTATAAATATGAATATCGAAGGAATTTCTCTTAATATAAAATAGACTTAAAACCGAATCAAGTTGGATTCCATTTAGTCTGTTGTGTGTGTGAAAAGTGAAATTGTTTATTTTAACATAGACCTAATAAGAAAGCAAAATTAAAGATGGATTAAGAGGAAATTATGAGTATAAGACGATTATGTAATAGAACTAAAACCCATAAAAAAATTAATATTTCTTAAGATTAGCGCCCATAAAGTTTAAAAAAATCACAAGCACTATTTTTAGCTAACCATTTTTTATGTCCAAAGTGACGTCAAAATGACATAATAGCTTAATATAATAAAAATTGTTAAGGAAAAACAATTTAACTTCAGACGGTTATAATGTATGCACAGTTCACTAAAATTTATAGTGTCATGAAATTATGCCATCATTTTCATCACTATTTTATTCATAAAACCACATTTTATTTCTACAGAATAATGATTTTTGTATAAGCTTTCGTTACACGTACAGTACATTGTCTATATTTGCATAAAAACCAGAAAACTTATTATTTTAAATTTTAAGTTAATGATGAAAGTTGTGTGTGCATTTTTCCATTACCTTTACATTTAAAAAAAAAAGTTTACTTCTAAAAAAATAAAATAAAAAAATATTTTTTAAAAAAAGTTGACCGAATTCAAAAATAGTAAATATTTAATAGTTGTTTTTTGTAAACGTCAATTTCCGCGCTGCGGACTACAGTATTTGTTAACGGCGTAATTGGAAACACGTCAAAGCAAAAGCAGGAGGGGGGAAAAAAATCAGTTTTCAAAAGTTGTAAAAACTAAAATATTTTTTTTTTTGTGCGAACACAACTCTGTCGACGTTCCCACGTCATTCTCCACCTTTTCATATTGCTCTACATTTTCAGAAAAAGCGAAGAAAGTGCTAGAATTTTTTATTATTATTATTACTATGTATTACGAATTAAATTATAAAAACATTTTTCGAGAAAAACCTCAATTTTATTTTTATTTTTTCGAGTAAAAACTCTAATTTTCATTTATCTTTTTCGTTAAAACATTGATAATAATTATTATTATGACGGGAGATTTTAAAACTTTTTATAAAAATTTGTACGGTAATTATCTTTTATTTTTAGACCACGTAATTAATACCGGTATTTATTTTTTTTCCTAAAAGTAAATTTTATTTATATTGCTTTATTTTCTATTGTTGCTATTGTCTATAACTTTACTAAAACATTTTAATAAAAGTCAAAATTGGGTAACTCAAATTTTTTAAAAAGCTACTGTACTGAAAAATATCGACGAAGTTAGAATCAAAAATATTAATTAAAAATATTAAAAAGCAACTGAAAATCTTAAAAAGCTCCCAAAAAGCAGTAAAAAAAAACTAAAGAACATAAAAAAAAGTTACTAAGAATCATAAAAGTTTATTAAAAACAATAAAAATTTATTAAAAATCTTAAATAAATTAAAAAATGAAAAAAAATTGTTAAAAGTGGAGACGGCGCGTTACCATTACCGATTAGCGTTACCGATAAGTTAGCCTAGAAACAGAAACGAAAACAAAAGGTGTTCGACGCAGACGCTTTAAACAAAAAACTGGTTAAATGTTGCAACACTTGTGTTCCGCTCGCAAAAACACCTCTCCCTCTCAAACCCTTCTTTTGCTTTATTACGTTATAATAAAAAAATTTAAATAATAAAAAAAAAAAAAAAAAGCAAGAAGGAGATAGCAAAAATTTGCATGTCGCTCTTTACATTCAAATGCATTTTCAACGCCTCCCGCGCGTTTTAATTTTCCCCCACCCTCATCCATCACCCTCCCCCCCCCCACCTTTATTCACCGACTAGCACTAACTTCCAACTGACCTAGTTAAACATCGAAACAAATTACCCGCACGTAAAACCCAATTTAGAACACAACATTTTACTCATTTTCAAGATACATTTCCCTCTCTTCATTGGCAGTTGAGAAACGAAGTACATGTACGTGACTCTGCAAACTCTTGTAATATTTTGCTGCCACTCACTGATCTAGTTATACACTGATCTCGATCAGCTTGAAGAATTATTACTGTACTTCTTGCTATTACTACGAAAACACTGATAATAATGACTTTAAAAAAAAATGTGGACAAATTTGAGAATCTGCGCATGCACGAGACGTTTTTCATTTTATAAATTTTTGATCTTGTTATTGAAAGACGTTTAACTAAATCTCGTTTGACGAAACTAAATCTCATTTAGAAAAGCCACTTACTTAGTCGCGATCAAACCTTTGAATGTCATGTACACTATATGTAGCCTATATTGAGTCGTTTAATATAGTATACGAGTATGTAAAGAATTGCTAGTCTGTGCTGGAACCTAGTTTTCATTGATCTTGGATTGTTAAATCATGTAACTAATAGTTGTTGCTATAACAGAAAATTAAAAATAAAGTTGAAAGTAAAGATTTTGTGAATTTATGGGCTTGCGCATGCGTCCAACATTATTAGATTCAGTTAATTCAGTAATCAAGTTTTATTTTATTCTCGTACACTGCTCTCAATTTGTTAAAACGTGTGACAAATCTATGCTATAGTCACCAAAAACACATTAAAATATGCACATAATTAATTCCAATCTCGTTTAATCTTAAAATTTTTATTTAATCCCCTTATAACACTAATCTCAGTTTGCTAAACCTCGTAACTAATCTAGGTGGTTGTTAATAGGAAAAAATTAAAATAAAAGTTAAAATTAATTAAAAAAAAAAAAAATTTGAGATTCTGCGCATGAGAGAGGTTTTACTAAGTCTTGTTTGAAATACTGTTTAATCTCGTTAAGTAAATCTTCTTGTATTGCGGCCAAAACCTTAAATAAAAATTAAGTAACTAAAAAACTCCAGTGGCAACGAAATATTTCAACACATTCAGCATTCGCATTCCTTAAATTACTCGAATTTCCGTTCCGGCACAAAAATCGCCTGAAATGTTAAAGAAAACAGCACATTATTTTCAAGAGAGTTTCCTGCCCGTCAAAACCACTCCCGAATATTAAATGACAAGTGTGACGCGTTGGAACCGGTTTGTCCGAAACCCCTAGTTCGAATTGAAGAGGATTCGTCGAACCGTTACCACCTTATTCAACTTTAAGATTGCTTGCGAATTGCCAATTTTGAATAAATATAGTAAGGGCAATGTAATAAATAACTTTTAATTAAATATTTACCAAATTTAATATTAGCATTAAATTTTTTTTTAATTACTGTATGTTCATTATTGCAATTACTATTACAAAACACTTTTTTGATTCGCGAAGCGAAAGAGCTTTTATGAGTGATAATAATTAAAAGGAGCAAATGAAAGTGGTGTGTTTATGCGCAAACAATGGCTGACATGAAACAGGAATTGCACATAGGAAGGATGATGTTTTCTTGTCCTATTCTTCCTCGAATCCCGTGCCCACCCCTTCATCCCTCTGTCCTACGTCACCCATTGTTCTTCCCGAAAAGAATAATCACAGGAACAGGATTCCTATTGTGTTAACAACTTAAGATGTAGAGATAGGTAAAGGGGAATAAACAAAACAACGACAAAATAAAATAAAAAATGCAGCGGGAGATGGAGGGTTCAACACTTATCCAATTGTCCTAACCCCAAACCCAAATTCCCCTCAGGTTCATACTACTTATAAAGTGAGGTTAAATAAATAAAAATTAATCGAGATCAGTAGTGGTAATAAAATATTTTTAAAAAAAAGAAGGGGAAAAAAGAAGATATTTTGCTATGAATTATCAGTCATTTGGTATGGCACTACCTACAACTATTGACACTTGTTGGAACTCCCGCTTTTATATGGCGAAATTAAATCGAGAAAAAAAAGATGGCGGGAGAAGGAGTGACGTGTCTCACGTCGATCTCATTCCCAGCGTTACGGGAGAAAAACGACAAAAGCTAATAATAATACTGTAATATAAAAAAATGCTAATAAAAGATGATTGTGGACGGAGGTAATCGCGGGTTTAATCTATGTGAAACACCAAGTGCGTGATGGAGGCGCGCACTCAACGTAAATGAGTGGAACAATGGGAAGATTGTCTCTACTCCATTTCTCCTCTTAATGCCACCCCCAACCACCTCTTACCCCCCCCCTCCTTTTCTCGGTCCGAAGTTCACCGCAAATTACGTCACAACACGTCTTTAACTTCGCATTTTCATTACGCAACAAAATCTTAAAAATAGAATTATTATATGTAGATCACTTATTGATTTGTAACGCGATAGCATTCTTCCTATTTCATTGCCACCGGATTTCTTAATCAAGATTAAGTGATTCAATCTTGGAAAGTTTTGGAAAAGAAAGTAAATTTCCGCCAACTAACTGTAGTTCTATTTCAAAAAAAAATTTCCCTCTTGTATCGCATCACAGTTCCAACTTTATCTTCCAACTTTTTTTCAATTAAATCGTTAATATAAGATTTCAGTCTAATTTTCATTTTTAAATATGACTTCCAGTTTTAAATGAGTTGATTGTACTTCGTTTTAGAGTAAATATAAATTTTTTCCCCCCCATATGGATCAAAAATTAGAACTCTTTAGGTGTTCCTAATCCACTTCATTTTGATATTGTTTTCAAATGCGAGGTTTACTTTAAGAACGCATACGCTTCTGGTTATACGAGAGCTTCGCTGAAATAATTTTTTTGTTGTAATATTTTCTTTTAAAAATGTAACCTAATTTTTTTTTTTTTCTTATTAAAAGTAAGAAATTGTATTCCGTCATTCGAAACGTTAAGTGTGCTCAAAGTTAAAAGTCGTCACTAAGTTCCGCGTTACAATTCGAAACGGTAAAACGTAAGACGAGTAAACAATACAGTACAGCACAATGTATCGGCGAGAGGAAGAAACGCTTCACTTTACCAAACCAAAACATACTTTTTGTTTTCCTTCCCGTGATTGAATTTTAATTAAATTCTGGTTTTACACCGATTTTAGCTACCAATCTACGTTGCTGCTATTAACAGAATAATAATTAAAAAGTTAAAGTTAAAAACAATGCAGCGCATTTAAAAAATATATGCGGTACAGTACTCATATTATGGCTTGTATCTCATATTCGCTTAAAATTTTGATCACTGTTCTTAAAAAAAAAAAAAGTTTTATTATTAAATTTTATAAACCTCTTTTGGTAGCAAACGCAAGATTAAATTGCTTAATCCTAATTGTAAAATTCGATAGCACCGAGAAAAAAAACGAAGTCTCAGGTGCACAGAAAAAAGTGAGCTGTAACAAGCGAAATAAATATCAAATGTTATTCAGATTAAAACTAATCTATACTACAGTAAAACGAATTTTTTACTATTTATGAGCTGTAGAAGTTAAAAATTAACGTCACAGTGACGTATGCAGGCATGAGACAAATTTGATGGAGCTGTAATCGATGCAGCTCACAGTGAGTAGCGTGCTCGTCCTGCTGCGTGAGTTTAGACCGAAAGAGGATACAGTATTTTTTGAACACAGAATAAGACAATTAAATGTTTAAAAAATTATTAAAGTAAACCTTTTCCATGTGTCATTCAAATACATTCTACATGTATATAGATTATTAAACAGATTAGTGAATTAATTCAATTGGTTCGGTTTTTTTTTTTTGGGACACTGTGTATATTCGCCATATGCCACTCAAACATTTAATTTTATTTAATGTTTTTTCACTTTAATTTTAATTTACTAAATCCTATAACCAAAATAATTATGTGATTGCCAAAAATTCGCTTACATGTACTACGCGCCCCTGTTTTTAAAAATCGTTAAAATGAAACTTTTAAAAAAAAGGTGTCTGCATGTTAAAATTAATCCTGTTTAAAGGAATTTAATCTTGTTTAATAGATTAATGATTAAAATTTTTAATCGCGAAAATGTCGCCGTGATGAATTTGTGGATGTTTCCCGTCTGGAAATCCGTAACGTACGAGTAATTTTAAAATAAACAAACGCGTTAAAAATAAACGCGTAATCATTTGTTAAGCGACGTTTACGATCATCAAAGTTGAATTGTTTTCGCCACCAACACACTTTCTTCCGGTTCAACTCGTCTGCTGTGTGGGTTTCCCTGTGTGGTGTGGGCCCAGTGGGTGAACGAGAGTGGCCTTCGGAACCAAAGTCGACCAATGTCAAATCGCATTTCACTAACTAATGCTTTTTTCTCTTAATTTCATAAACAAATTCTCAATAATCAAAAAAAAGAAAAAAAAAGTTGATGAAAACTGTCAAAAGTTGTGAGACTAGAATTTGATGGAAAGAGAGAAAAAAAAGATGAGTAGGTCGGTGATGCGAACGACGTGAAAACGTACGAAACCGCGTCGATTTATGCGAAGGGAGGAAAAGCAGGTTGGGAATTTCAGGTGGAGACATAAGAAATGAAATTACGCGCAGTGATTCCTAACCAGGCTTAACCACTTTTTAACGATCGAATTAAATTTATTTATCGTTTCACATTACATGAACTGCGATTGCGGTTAGATTTTTTATTTATATTTCTCCCATAATCTTATCTTCTCTTATAATAATGCTGCGATGTCATTTTGACGTCACGCTTTAGGTAACGATGGGTTTCAAAAGATTTGCCGCTATATTAAGCCTACCTAATGTTTCTTTAATTTTAAATAATAATTATAACGAAGCACTCGATCCTACTCAAATCTAGCTTAACCTAAAACATTTCGAAGCACTTCCAAAATTCAGAAAAAGTTCGGGGGGAAAAAATGTGCACTACCAGTTGGGCTCTAGCCTGCACCGGTAAGACTTAGTCATTCTATATAAGAATAATTCTTAAAAATATGAATAAATTTGTTAATTTCCAAAGAATAAAAGTTTTTATCCTAAGAAAAACACGCCACAAATTGTAACGGGAAATCAAAAGTTAAGTAACTAAATCGCAAACTCATATTTTCACAGTCGGTGCTTCCTCGTCTGAATCATAAGACATCCAGAAAGCATAGGCATAATATGGAAAATACAGTTGCTATCAATCATAATAATATTAATAAGCTTAATGCAAAAGTAAATCAAATGAAGTACGAGTACATGTATGATAATCCCTCCGTTTACGCGATTAAATACGCGCAAATAGAGCCAAGATGTCATTACATGTACAGTATTTTTATGTTGCATAATGAACAGCCGCCATAAACTACACAAATGATACAAATTGGGGGAAAATCCTGAATTATTTTGCATAATTACAATTTATTCCATTGAATTTTTGTAGTGCCTGATATCTACTGTAGTTGATTACTGTACTGTATTTAAAAATATTGCATTTTCAACCGCGCGAAAATGGGCAAGTTATTATAAATCAGTGTATAAAATGATATTAAAAAAATAATAATAATACACAAACATTAAATATCGCTCTCATATGTTGTTTCATTAATTGTACATTCGGTGCGAGTAGGCTACAGTAATGTTATTTTCGCGAGGCTATTTATACATTCCAATACCTTCATGCTGTTGGACCGGAAATTAAATAGAAAACTTTCTTCAGCGAATCATAAAGTGTGAGAATGATTCGTGGGTATCGAAAGCGTTAAAAAAAAAAACATTTTTTCCCTTCCACAACAAAGTTGTAAATCGAAAACGCAGTAATAATCTAATGATTTATAACGCAGATTTCGAGCGGCGCATATCAGCTGATTTCATTTACCAATCATCGACAGGTTGATTTCTTTTTAACAATAGCAATAATTTCTAATGAAAACGACAAATATTATTTTAATCAAGAATAATTGTAAGCAAATTTCTAGCTAAATTTCCAATTTAACTCATTTAATTTTGAGCATATTTTTCATTATTCATTCAAATTTTGAATAACTTTTTCTTACGTGATTAGTATTTTTCGATCAGAGCCTGCATAATTTATAAATAGTTACTGTATGTATTTTGTTTCGCTATTTTTTTAATCAAAATCTTTCATTGCTTTCAAAACATTATAATATAATGTCTAACATAATCTATAATTAATTTACACCATGTAATCTCAGATTATCTAAATTATAATGTTTGAAAAACCCAAAAAATAAACAAATCCAGCCGCAACCTCATCATTTTTCAAGGCAAACCATTTCAAAAATATTTTCTCAATTTAAAAAAAAAAATTATTATCGGTAATTAAATAATAAATTTTTAAAAAAAAAGGAAATAAAAATATTATTATTAACTTCCGCTCTTTCAAACGGCTTGAATGACTAATAATTATTACATTTCATTAACAATGTTGATCTAAGCGATTAACCAGTGTAAATAGTTACGATAACTAAAAAGAGAAAAAATAATACTAGTTCATATTTTGTAATAATAATATTACGTAAGGAAGTAATCTATTTGCCGAAACAAAGTTCACCTACAGGTGGCCATACTTGAAATTCCTGGATTTGATTATATCGCCAATTGAGAAATAATTCGAATCGCTGGAGTAGGCTTGTAATGATCCGAGAATCGCGCGTCACAAGTATCCGGGGATCACGGATCGACACCTGCTCCAAACAACAAACCGTTGACAGGCGCGCGCTTACCATTCAAAACAAACGTCAATATTATTTTAATAATATTATTGTTGGCGAATTAATTGAAGAGTTGTAATTACATTAATAAGTGACGATCGATTACACTTCGCTTATAATAATAACTATTATATTAAACAAATTACTTACGTAAATATTTTGACGAGAGCGATGAGTTGTTGGCACTACATAAAAAAAATTATTGTATCCGATTTAAATAATGTCAGAGAGATTTCTCTCTCCCTCGTACACACAACACTACACACACACACTAGAGACGCGAAAGTTGCACGTAAATAACTACACCGTGTACCTTTCTTTTCCAATAAAAACTTCCGTGAAACTTTTTTTTAAACTTTGCACAAATTACCTACAACAAGTTTTGATTGCGACTGCTGCGAGTCGCTTTTGCTGGGAACTGAAATACCGTTTGGCTGGCGTTTCTCCTGCGAAGGTTACGAGGGTTCATCCGCCCGGATAATACAACCTACCCGCGGCAACTCAACGCTGCCTTCCTCTCGGTAACAGATGGCGCTTCGAGCGCGCGGGATTATTCAAAACATTTGCTCATTGGCTGGGGGAAAAGGTAATTGTGACGCCATCGTCGCAAGGTCAAGGCACGGAAAGCTAGCATCACACGTTAAGCCGACATCACACTACACCAATCAATACGGCGCCCAGCCATTTTAAAACAATACACTACTACAGTATTTTTATTACAAAAAAAAAATATTTTATTATAAAAATCGTTAACTATGATTAATTTAAATCTAAATGGGACAGATACCTAAAAATAAAGTATAACGTTTTATTTTAATTATTTAAAAAGCGAAATAAACCAATATTATTTTAAAATAAAATAATTTATTGAAATTTTGTTGATAACATTGATCAATAATTTCCACTAATGCTTTCTGCTAAAAAAAAAAAAAAGTACCGAAACATAAACTTAGAATAATATCACAAAAACAAAAACTTTGAAATGTTAATTAATATCTGATAGTTTTTTAATGTTTAAATTAGCACATTAATTCGTTATAAGCATTTGTAGATTTAATTATTAACTTGCATTACCTAATTTAGTATGTTAAATTTATTACAATTTTTTGGTAATTAATATTTTACAAAACTTTCTATATAGTAAAATAGAACATGACAGTTTCATCATTTTTTACTCAGCTTTTCAGTCATTTCTGGTACAGCCTAAGAAAATTGTTTTAAAAATTATTAAAATGCAATAAAACGTTAGCCCCAACTTAAAAGTGATAAAAACTCAATTGCTACCTTGAATAAATCGGCGACCAAACCAAAATCAGCCACGTGAAAAATAGGAGCATCTGGGTCTTTATTAATTGCAACAATTGTTTTACTATCCTTCATTCCAGCTAAATGCTGAATTGCTCCTAAAATGTCAAGTTATAACTGGAAATTGATTTAAACGCTCACGTTTTATAACCGGCCATAATAAATTACCTGAAATACCGACAGCAATATACAACTCCTAAAATTACACAAATTAAGTTTAAAAATTAAAGAGCATTACAATATCTTTAAAACATTATAAATACCGGTGCTACGATTTTTCCAGTCTGACCAATTTGGAGGTCGTTCGGTACCATTCCAGCATCAACAGCTGCTCGAGAAGCACCAACAGCAGCTCCTAATTTATCTGCCAAATCGTATAATAGTTTGAAGTTGTCGCCAGTTTTCATTCCACGACCTAAAATTATAATTCAATATTGTTACACTGCAACTGCGACATCATATTATTAAATAATCAAATTAAAAAACGTACCTCCTGAGACAACCGTTTTGGCACTTGTTAATTCAGGGCGATCACTTTTACTTAACTCTTGTCCAATAAATTTGCTAAGACTATTCGAAACATTTACATTTGCAACTGAAAAGCACAAGTAAGCAATTATTAATAAAAAAATGTTCAAAATTATTTTACTAATTCGGAGCATTTTACCTTGTTCGGAAGATGCTGAACCACCAGTTAAGGGAGCAGCTTCGAAAGCAGTTCCTCGGACGGTAAAAATTTTAATCGGGTCTTTGCTCTTCAGAGTTAAAATAGCATTCCCTGTAGAACAGTAAAAGCAAACCCATAAATGAAAAGTTATAAAAGCAAACTAAATTAGCATTGTCAATAAAATTACCTGCGTAAATAGTTCTAATGAATGTATCGGGCGACTTTATTCCAGTCACATCAGAAATAGGCGAAACATTTAATTTCGCAGCCACTCGCGGAAGTAGGTTCTATAGACATCGATTTACATGATAAACTTAATAAAAATGAAATAAAAAAAAAACATTACTTTTCCGAATGCAGTGGCAGGTGCCAAAATATGAGTATATTTGAACTGATTTTGAGTCGCTAAAATTAACGGTGTTAAAGCCTCTACAATAATAATAAATCTATCGTTATTATGACTCAAATAAAGTTTGTAAACTAACTTTCATTTCAGAATACCTGGAAGAAAACCATGAAACTCAGCGTTTTCCGCCACAAGAATTTTCTTTAATCCAGCGACTTTGCTCAATTTCTCCACAACCTAAATCGAAAAATTTAGTATTAAAAACGTTTGATTTGGGTTTAGAGTGCAGGATGAACTTACCGGTCCAACTTTTGATCCAGCTACTAAACAAGAAACATCTCCGCCAACTTTAATAGCGGCTGTAATGGCGTTTAAGGTTACGGGCGATAAAGTTTCATTCGTGTGCTCAGCAACCACTAAGGAACTGTTAAATCGCCGCAACAACGAAATCTGCAAACAAACAATAACACCATTGAGAAGATGAAAAGAATTAACACATTCTGCATGATAAAAGCATTACATGTATACTAAAAATAATTTTTAACGGTATCCACGTTTACAAAGCGAATTATTATCAGCTACTGTGTAAAATGTCATAACTTTTTAACCGCAACGTAATTACTGTTTTAACATATCTGTGCATTTCATCACAAAATATTTAACACCTGCATAATACTATACTAAATTATCATTTGAACATAATATATAAATTAATAATTACCCCATGATTTAGTTTTAAAGCTTTGCTGGATGAAGACAGCATCGTTAACTTCGAGGTCAAGACTCAACTCAAAAGCAATCGCGAGTATGACGTGCCTCACTCGCGAAAATAAATATCAACAAAACTCCTTTCTGGAACCATATTTTTTTTTTTTATTAATTAAGTATAAAATGTAACCAAATAACAAACTACCGTAGCAGCTTAATAATTTATATTTACAACTTTTTATTAAAATTCTTACTGCTGATAAGTGATAGCTACATGTAAAAATGTATTCTAAACATGGTCTGATTTCGCGAATACGGCTACTCATAATTATAACAGTGACTCTGCCAAAGATCTACTTTGGATTCTTCGTCGGCCAAGGGTCTCCAAACTTTTTAGCCCAAGGGGCTATTAAGTAATTTTTTAGCGAGACCTAGGGTAGTTTTTATTTATTCAATTTGTGAAACATAAAATGGTTTTAATAATAATTACAGTATATCGACATAAAATTATCTTTTGAATTTTTTTATAAGAAAATGTTTGTGAAATTCTTTACCTATTGGTGTTCCTTAATATTAATTAAATATTGACTTGATTATACTGTAGTAGGCCTAACTATAGTTTCCTCACGATGTTGGCGAGCACTATAATCAATTATTCTCCATGTGTTAGTTTGGATTTGGATGTGATAGCAAGTGAAATCCTATCCAAAATGCAACGTCACGTTACTCCTGCAGAATAACCTCAAGTTACCGGTAGGCCTACCGGTAATGATACTGGTAGGCTTACTTATTAGGGCCTACATGTAGCCTCAAGAAAGTGATAGGCTATACCAGTCCTGCATGTACTGTACATGTAGCCGCTACCATATTATACAAAAGAAACACCTCCTCAGTAGTCTAATAATTCAAATTAAATCATTAATTGTAATAAAAGACTATAGTAGCCTGAGTAGGACTACATGCAGGAATTAGAACAACCCAAGCTTCATCTGGCAGCCCTCCTTCTAATTCTATCCTACAATTCACTTGAATTGTCACTGTAATTGTATCAAAAGTGGCAATTCAAGGTAATTGTGGGATGGAATATCATTATGCAGGACAATTAACTCATCGAAAACCTATACTCACCTAAAAAGAGATTTAAAGGGCTTTGTCCTATAGGCTAGTACACAATGTAAAGCAGAAAAATGTGGCATATGTTACGCACATGTGGGCTGGATTAATGTTTTTGAAATTCTTTATAATCATGTTATACAAATATTTTTATTTTATAAGGTGAAATGCATGAAATTTAGTAAAGGTGAAGAGTCCAAAACTGCAGCTGCATGCAAAGAATGAAAAATAATTAATTAATAATTATGAAACAATTATTATTATAAGAAATTGAAATTAAAATATAAAAAAAGATTTATTGAGACTTTCATCGAGTCAAGAAATTAGCATATGTCAAGAGAAAATGAAAATTTGTTCCAGATAAGTTTACTTCATTTGCAAGCACCTTAACAAACTATAAATATGTAAAATTACATGTATATGGGTATTCTCATAGAGTTTGAAAAAATTCCAATATGTAATGTTTTCTAGGTGAAAGATTATTACAATATTGTTTAAAAAAGTAAAGTTTGTAAAAGTTTTAAATTCAGCGCGTAAACCTTCTGGCTAAGTGTGGTCACGTGACTCATAATTATTTTTACAGTACTGTATTTAACAAAAAGCACAGTATATAACCAAAGGTAAAATTATTACGAGAGGAATAAAAATTTAATTATATTATTTACGTTATTTTAATTACTGTACCGTATACAGTATTAATAAAATTAATAAGATTTTTTTTTTAATTTGATTTATTTGGGCATGCGCATTAGTGAATATCGTGATAGGAAAAGTCGGTGCGTCATCAATACAAGATGTCGGATAACTGGGGTAGGTTGTTTTATTCAGCAGATGTTAAACTTTTACATTTTTCCACCTCTTAATAGAAAATATTTGTTAAATTGGACATTTTTGTTGTTTATGTAGACGACGAGGATAACGAGCCGGTGGGTTTCGACGCTGTGAATAAAGCGAGTAATAAATGGGAAGGCGAAGATGATGATGATGATGTTAAGGTAGGTACAGTACCTCGATTGCACTTTTCTCCATGCTTTCTTTTTTTGATCAAGCTCCGCAGCGGAAACTTAATACTGTATTATAAGGTTTTAGAAAACTTTTAAAACTATTAGTTACGTTTAATCATATGTTATGCGGTTATTTGTTTCAAATTTTAGAGAAATTTTCAATGCTGTCAAGATTTAATAATTCTGTACACGTGCCTATTTTAACTTGTTTTAACTAATCGCTTTGTTGTTTTTCAAATTTTAGGAAAGTTGGGAAGAATTGGAAGATGAAGGAAAGGAAAAGTCATCGGAAAATAAACGTAATTGATATTTTTGTAAAAGTGTAATTAAAGGTGATGTCTAACAAAGTGAATTGCAGCCTCGACTGATGCGAATAAAAGTGCTGTGAACAATAAAGTGAAAAAGAAAAAGCTTTTGAGTGAAAAAATCGCAGCTAAAGAAGGAAAACCCAAAGCTAAGGATGATGACGATTACGTAGACGATCCGGTACGACGTTTTTATTCTCACATCAAACGGGTTTGATTTAATTGATTTTGTTTTTATTACAATTTTTGAAGGAATCTGCCGCAGTCGCTTTAACACCAGAAGAAATTTTCGAGCAAAAATTAATTCGACAACGATTGCAAGAGGATGCGGATTTAGAATTGGCTAAAGATACTTTCGGTTGGTAAAACTAATGTTTACAAATTGGTGAGTTGTTAAATTTCACGTTTTATTCTACATTGTTTAGGCGTTCAAAGCGAGAAATTTGGTTTGGAAGGAATGAATCCTTCTACAAAAGCTGATTTTGACTCGTTTAGAAACGGTTTAGTTGAGACGGTTACAAAACATGAAGTAAAATATTTTCAAACGTTCAATCTTGATGTTGCTGTACTTAAATTTATGTTTTTATAGAAATCTTCTTTATATTTTACGTTTTTGGATGAGCTATTTCGTGATTTGTGTTTAAATTGTAAGTTAACTTCATTGCTTTTTCGATACATTTTTTTTATAATTCAATATTTTTTTTTAAAAAAAAACTACAATATTATAGTAGAAGCAGAAGATGTTAAAAAGTTAGCTAATACAGTTCAAAGTTTAGGAAACGAAAAACATAAAATAAAGGTATATTTCCAGCTTTTATTTCTCATTTCAAATGTTTAACCGAGTGTAATTTTTAGATGGCAAAAGGAAAGAAAAAAAGTAAAGGAAAAGCTTCCTTGGTAGTTGGTAGAGCTAATGATTACGTTTTTGATGATGATTATGCAACAAATGAATATGAAGATTTTATGTAGGGGAAAAACTAATTATTTTATAATAAATATCCAACCGTAATGTTAATTTAAATCATACCATTTTTTGTTTTTTTCCCCTTCCCCCCCCTTCCCTTCCCTTTTAATTTAAATTTTGAATTTATTTGTCTGGTTTACAAATTTGGAATAATGTTTAACCTGAAATTATTAAATAATTATTGATTCAGCGAGTTTGTTACTTTCAATTCAAAATTGATGAACACGCTTGTATTAAATTCAGAGTAAAAATACGGTACACTACAGAATAATAATTTGCAATCATTTGTTATAAATACTGATTTTTGATTAATAATACAGTAGGCCCTGGATAAGTTTGGAAGTGCGAGGAATGGCCTCTATAAGTACTGTAATCATAATTATTCAAAAATCTACACAGCTGTATACGCAACATCTACAAATCGTAGTTTTTGGTAATTTCAATTGCGGTTTTTCTATCATGATTGTGAAGGGCCATTATGATTGGAGTGATTGAATAATTTTTGCATAAGTATTTACGATATCGTAATTTTTTATTATAATTTTTTTACTGGATAGATACAATAATTATTATACAGTCTAGTGCAAAGAAATTCAAGGGAGATCGTGAGGTTTTACCTGATACCTGAAAACGGCCACAAGATATGTTTATTTTTAGGTCTAGTTAGACTAAAGAAACATTATTAGCACCATGATTATTAGTAACTACTTTGGAATGCGTTTGTTTATTTAGACTAGTTAAGATAACGCAATAATCGACAATGAACAATATCTAGGATATTATATCACAAAATTAAATTATTAGGTGGCCCTTATAGAGCTCCGTAACTTTTATAGACCTTTATTTTTAGACATTTTGATCTATAGCAGCCGATAAACCAACCTGCGGTTACTTCGCGTCATCTCCTACAATCATTTAACTTTAAGTTTTATTTCATTTAAATTAAATTTTTATGCAACTTTTACATAAATATCAATTTTTTAAGTCATTTGAACTGTCTTGAATATGCGTAAGTTATTTAAGATGTTAATGACGAAGAATTATAATTTTTATAATATTTATTAATAAATGCATAATGTCATTGATATCTAAAACACAGTCAGCTGGTTTTTTTCATTACAGTAATAAATTACTTTTTGCTTTATTTATTCAGGGTTTTTATGTTGTGACTTTACGTGCATCAATTATTATCATGTCAGATGAAGGATCAGGATTTTCTGGTGTAACCATCGTCATATTTATTGCTTGCGGAGTGTTGGTAATTAGCATCTTAATTTTGATGCATTTATATATAAATTATAATAATAATAATATTTTACCAATAATGAATTTTGGTTTTGTTTAGACGTTTTTTCTGTTGTTATTGCTTTCTAAGCGATCAATCACTCGATTTGCTTTGAAAAATCGACGTGGTCCTCATGTGCCAATCGGTATCGATGCACCAAAGGTACACTACTGTACTGTATACAACGCAATTCTTTTATAAATTTGTAATTTATTTTTTGTTTTTTAGAACTTACGTCGGGAGATTGAAAGCAGATTTAACCGAATTCCTGAATTATCGTCCGAGCCTAGGTCATTGCGAGCAGATCGGATACTTTTGGATCCGAGTGTAGAAGACAGGCTCAGTTAGTACCGCACTTTGATTTTCTTTAATTTGAATTAAATTACTAAACTAGCATAATATTTATAGGATCAACGTGCCATTATTATAGAATGAAAACTGTAGATGAAATTAAATCATATGGTAAAATATTTTGATTTTATTTATTGTACGATGCGTAATTATACTGTTTTAATAGTTGACATGTCGAATTTATTTTCACAGAAAATTTCATTGAAAACTATCTGAGAGTTCTTTAAAAAAATGTCACTAAGTACTCACATAAATTATAATTATGTGTGCACATTTAAAAAATACCATAACCCCAAATTAATTAATTAAAATAATAAAATGAAAAATAAAGGTTAACTACCTACTGTAATATTTTACATATTTTGGCATTTGTAGTACATGTACTGGGTTTTTAACCCATTTTTCTCGGAATTAACTCTCAGTTTAATTCAAAATTAACAATTTCTTTTTTACTGTTATTATAGAATTTAAAGTTCGTGAAAAATACCCTATTACTAAGCGGCGATATAACGAACCTTTGAGAAATTATTTATTGAATTGTTTGGTGGGAGCTTCACCCGGAGGAAAAAAAGTGAAATTAATTCATAAAGTCTGTGATATTTACGATCATGCGAGGCACGATCCGAAAGAGTTTGGAGAAGAAGAGTACAATCAATTCGTATCATCTATTATAGAATTACAACAGTGGTAATTTTGATTAATTAAAACTGCGTTTTTTATTGTTGTGTAAAATGAAAAAAAAAATTATTTTAGCACTATTTTAAATATGAACTCGGCAGAATTGAAAAGTGAAGTGAAAAGGTTTCAGAAACACGATACTTCGCTGGGACATTCGTCAACGTTTCTACCGATGACTGAAACTTCGTATGGAAACAAACGTTGGAATGTAAATTGTGAAGAAAAAGAAGTCTGACCAATTTGAAATTGCATATCTTTTTTTTAAAGAAAGTCCAAGTACGGTAAGAAGTACTAAACTTACATTTTAAAATTAATTTAATAGAAAATTAATACAAATAGTGATACTGTATAAGCATTGCTATTTTAAGTTATGTATTTTTAAATGATTTAATTCAAGTAATACCAAAGATTTTGTCTTTTTCATCAGCTTTTAACAAAAAATTAATATGATTTTAATTTATTATTTATTTTTTAACTAAACATTGCGTTTGTAGTTTTTAATTAGTCTTAAGTAAATCAAAAAAAATAATAAATTTGTTTGTACAGAATAATTATTACCGCGTATACCGTTTAAATCTCCTTTTAATGGAAACTCTAGTACAGCATTTGAAATAAAATTCTTTCTTTACGGAAATTATCAATAAACCGCGCTTAAAAAATGTATAAATAAATATTAAAACCACGAGTCGGAAACTAAACATAATTATGATTAAGAATGATGTTTTAATATTGCTAAACATCACTTGGTATACATTTCATATTAAAAATGTTTCGTTCTAAACATTCGGGTCTAGAATAATTATGCAGCGTTTTAATTATGACTAGAGATGAATTCATGAATGAAAATCACAGAATTATCGCTTTAATCGACTCAAAACTAAATATTTTACCAACACAACAATCAATAAAAGACGTAAAATATTTAACTAAAGTACAAGTAGCATTTAAAAACTGAATCGAAATGTCGAAAAGTACGCACAATAGTTACTTTGAAAACAACGTGGAACAAAACATATATTTTTCAAACTGGAAAGAAAAACTCAATGACTAATAATAAATTTCATTTAATTTAGTACACTTACTGAAATTAAATTTGAAGGACTGTTTAACTTAACTAAATAAATTTGAACTTTTTTTAGTTATTGAATTTTTCTATTCAAGAATAAATATACAGTATATTATTTCAAACGAAATCAAAAGTACAGCACTGTATTTTAAAAATT
Organism: Polydesmus complanatus; assembly: GCA_034692225.1. Lineage (NCBI taxonomy): Eukaryota > Metazoa > Arthropoda > Diplopoda > Polydesmida > Polydesmidae > Polydesmus > Polydesmus complanatus. Next base: position 37,165 of record JAQGAZ010000947.1, read on the forward strand.
TCGTTTTAAATTTATGAAATTTTATATTTATTTAATTTGATAACCAGAAAACAGCTAAAGATGGTCCTTTCTCAACTAACCGCTCCAATAAAATTGTTTTACAAACTTCTCGTACATATATATTTTCTAAACTGTTAAATTAAAACTTTCATACAAGAAAATTTCAATATGAATATGATTTTTAAATTTGGTCCCAGCGGAATTTTCCAAAGAGTAATTTAAATATTAGAAGAATTTTATATTTGTAGCACATGTATATATTTATATAAATTTATCATGTATATGTATGTACACAGATTTAAAATAATTATCGGTATGTACATTTAACACTACTTTTTGAAATACGCCGTTACCCATAATATGATGAAAATGCCATCCGAGACAATTTAACACAACATAATATTAATTATATCGCTCATTTGCAAGAAAAATTATCATACAGCTCAATATAAAAAGCAGTCTTAATTTTTTTTAAAAAGGTTTTTACTTAAAACCTCGGTTCAAATGCAATTAAGCATCATTTTATATAAACTAAAACCTTAAAAATATAAATTTTCGAGTTGCTTTTTAACATAACGCGACATAATATACACAAAAATTAAAAAATTCAGTTATAATTTTGTTTCGGTTCTCAACCGGAAAATCTGTTTCTAATTATATTTGGAGATTTTAAAAATCATAAAATTGCAAACAGTTATGTTCTTTATTTGGATTACTGTACTTTAAAAATTCGCGATCCTCAAACTCAATACTGTATTTATGAATTACTATATTCAGGGATTTGATAACCATCCAAATTCTCAAACAATTGGCAAATTTAAAAGGAAATTCAGTGTGGAAGATCGGCTGATTAGTTTTCTTTTCTTTTTTCAAAACATATTTAGATTGCAACTATACTTTTCTATAGTTTTATAACTTTCGCGATACAACAAAATGTTTACTACTAATAATTATTATTTGAATAGCATTTTTATCATTATTTGCCTTGGAATCTTGAAACGAATGATTGAAAAGTATCGTATAGTGACTTGTAAAGTGAAATTTCCCTGAAGAATATTGGTATTTTCAGTACATACTTTGGATCTCGGAAACGATTCATTTTCCGATTAATTAACGTACTAATTCAGTAGAAATGAAAAAAAAAAAAAAGTTTCCGCCTTAAAATTTGGTTACTCGGCGGAAAATTCTTAAGACGATCGAAAACAATTTAAGCTTATTATTGACGTGGTTGTTTTTATCTCTTGGAATGTTTCGGTACTTCGAAAACTGTGAGATCGTCGTCGTCATCTTCTTGGTCCAACGGAGTCATTTCCAAATCTATATTCTTCCCGGTGATCCCGTACTTGCGGGTCTTGCTCCGTTTTCTTCTTAATCTAATAAACATTGAAATATAAATTAATAATATCCCAATTATCTCGTAGGTCTACTTGTAGAATATAATTTACAACGAAGAAAAATAATTGATACTAATTTAAACGACCGCGAGCTGAAACTAAAGATTACATCATTTTAAACTTTGAAATTAATTGGCTGGAGACTATACTGTAATATGAGAAAAAACGTTAGCAATGAAAGCATTCTTTAAAAAAATAACCATTACCGGTATACGGTTTTATAAAAAATCGGAAAAAAAAATGACATACCGCTACATCACTTTCTAGTACTGTAATAATTCATTCCAGAATTAAACATAATATTCATTTCAAAAAAATGTGGTCAAGGCTCAAGAGTTATTTAATAGAAAAAAACTTGGGCATAATCAATTTGGTATAAATACGGCAATGATCCAAAATGCAACCTCTCAGGACATTTTATATTATAAATAATTGTATACTGAACCTTGTTCACATTTTGCCTTTCATTTTATAAATGTAAGCTAAATTTCGGATTTCATAATAGCACTTTATATTTTTACATTTCGCTCACTGAAAATAGAAATTATCGGAAAGATCACAAGTTATAAATTGAAATCTCATAATTTTCGAACCTAAAATTAAATAATTAAAAAAAAAAAAAAAAAAACTTCCAAATTATTACTGAATAATTATGGTTTTTTCTTCTTCAATACAGTAGATTGCAATTCATAATGTCAAGAAAGTTCTGTCTGATAATCTAGGTTAAGTAAAAACATATGACCGACTTTCAAAAATTAATATTCTGCTCTCTTATTTTCGATCGCAAGTGGCCATTAATGAGATAAAAACAATGATAAGAAGCGGTCGTTTGCAGCCTATTAATATGACCGGTTGAACATATGTTTTTTTTTTAATACCGTTACCTATCAATATTTTCTACCCATGCTCACCTATAAGATCGAATGACGAAATAACACACAACGATCGCTGTCACGCCAACGACCACATAAAATGCCCTCAAAACGGCTCCGTTATTATCTTTGAGAAGACGAATAATACCGACGTCTGTGTGAGAAGTGGAATTGGAAGGGAATTCTGTAGTGGTAGTGCGATTGGCACTGGAAAGTGATCCTGTTTCGAAGATCTGAGTGCGATTGCCGGACAAATTGGTTCCGTTGACATCCTGCTGCTGCTGCGGCGGCTTGCTTTCGGTCTCATTCGATGATATGCTCCCGTTGGTCTCAGCTGTTACTACCGACAACAAACTAAACACTTTGAAAAGCAAAATTAACAAAGTTAAATGTTTTACTCTCATTTTTACAAAATGATAATCGACGTGTCACGTAGATGACATCATTGAGATAATCATAATTTCTTCCTATGGAGATCGGAATCTGTTGACGCCCGCAACACTACACGTACGCCGCTTTTGCTGCACCCGATCAGACATCATCAATCGAGATGAATACGCGCTCTCAGTGTCATCGACTACGATCAACTTGGCGGTTAAGACGATTAAGATTACATAGTAAAAGAGTGAAAGGTTAGCTTGAACGGGAGAGCACACGTCATCAAGTTTGCTATGGGGAAAGCATTTGACAGGAAACGATTGAGAAATGCATTTCGTTTATAAACTGGGAGTCGTTTTACATAATTATATCATAGGATTATATCGACAAAATTATCTTAAAAAAAAAATTTGGTTTTATTTTAATAAATATACCGGTAAATCCAAAAGATTTATTGGAAATTTTTTTTTAAATTAATACATGTACCGTAATAAAAGTTGTTTCCACTGTAGCGCTTCATAAATTATAATAAGAAATAAAAATTTTGTATTAAAAGTAAGAATATTAATAAATTATCTACTTAGCCATTATAACAATTTTTAGACTAAAAATTAAATAAATTTAGTTAAAATTAATCGGGTGCAAAATATTTGTAATTGC
>JAQGAZ010000948.1:0-40466 GCA_034692225.1 Polydesmus complanatus
CCCCCCCCCCCCCCCCCCTCTCTTCGAATCACGTTTGCTGAGTACATCTGAGATTTTGAAACGTACTTTTAACAAAATGCAATCAACCGCTCAAGAGAGAGCTTTTAAGGAACAATTGCTCTTGCTACATTTCTCGGCGTCCTTCATTTACCAACTCCCAATAATAAATAAAACATAGGGGAAACGTCATCATCGTAAACATTAATGGCAGTAAGGATGATAAAACGTCAAAAATATATTTTATTTTTTACTATAAACCTTAAAATATTCAATCTAACAACGGTAAGTAGGCTATGTCATTAAAAAAAGTTATGACAATTTTAATACATAACGTTTGAAGAAAAATCTCGTTTATATTATTTCAACGTATTAAAATAATATTAAATTTCTTTACATTTTCAAAATAAGCTCCCTTATAAAATGTCCTTTATGAGAAACATTTTTTCATTCTTAGAAACAAGAAAATTTAATTTTGAATATTAAAATTCATTTTTCTCATTTTAAAATAAAGTGACGTGTTTGACTTTTTCCGGCATCTTTCTATTTATTTCTTACAAAAGTTAATAATAATTGCAGTCATCTTAAAATAAACTTTTCATGGCGGGCAACAAATCCGTACAAACAATACTGTCACTTGACTTTAATTCTAAGAACACTGCGTTTATAATGTATAGTAAATAAATAAAAAAAATATTTAGAATTTAGTCATTGTTATTTAACAAAATATTCTTTTATTTTTTTTATTACTAGAATAATACTTTTAATAAAAGCAATTGAAATAAATGCAGGGCAAAGAAAACTACACGGTTTTTAACTTTTGGGCGAGCAAATTCTATAAATAGTTACAAAAGTTACTCAATACTTTTGTCAATATTTAATTTTCATTACAAACTCAATTTAAATTCCTTTTTTTCTAAAAAAAAAAAAAAATGTCATCTAATATAATAAAATACTAAAAAAAAAATTCCTTCTAGTCCTTCACAAACATTTAGCTTTGTTTGCGAAGAAAACAAAATCGCCTATTCTCCAGCTACATTATCATCAATATTAAATTTGCATCTCTATAGTAAATTTTCTTTAAATAATATCAAATTTGGCCCCCCAAAAAAAAAGTATTCTTTATACTTTTTAGAACATTAAAAATTTGAAAGTCATAATATGGTAAGTAATACCTCGCAGTCGTGTTAATTTCAATTGGTTTCGCGGTTACTCGATAAATTTTTCTGAAACAGATTACGTCAACTGCGCAGCGCATAAAATCTTTTCAATAGGAAGAATTGTTAAGGAAAAGAAAATTGCAAAGATAAACTTACCTGTTGCTTTATAAAGTTTTCCGGCATTGTTTCTTTCTTCTTTCTGCATGGCAAAAGCGCGTAATATTGTTTCATAAATTGCCTTCTCATCTCGCTGGATTTTGGTAAATATTATACAGTACACACAAAACTTGATGTTATTGCCGCGTCACGAAGTCTTTTTATAAAGAAGTTTCAAATCAAATAGCAGGCAAATAAGGTCAGGATGGCGTCACTCCCCCTCTAACCTACATTTTCGTATAAAAGACGCGTCAAAACAAAGTCACAAACTTTTTTTTTTACCGCAGTAAGGTGCCATGGCGTCAACGTGGATATTGCTGATCAACTTAATGATATTAGTGGCAAGTTCATCGTCACAAACGGTGCTGACGAATATATTGGAACACCAAACACCGGTAAATATCTCTTTAGGACAAACCGTCATCAATGGAGTTGTCACACCGTTGGCTATGACTATTGATAGCATCCGGTAATATTAACTTTGTAATTAAACTTTTTTTTTTAAAAAAAATTACGTTATTAGACAAAACCGATTTAAATTTTTTTTTTTTTTTTATGAATTATATTTAAGCGTGGCAAATGGTGGTTCAACATTGTTCAACGTGAGCGTACAACTTAAGATGCTACTTGGGGACGCCGTTCTTCCGACGCGATTAGACACGGTTCTGGGCACACCACCAGCGAACACGTTTCCAACAACGTCTGGATCGCTCATACCGTTAATTTTGTATATAACTGTCGCAAACTCGACAATTCCGATTCATTTGGATGTCAATTTAGCCAGTTTTATTCAAAACGTGGCCAACAATTTCCTGCAGTCACCTACAACTCTTTTCAGTGCCTTAGGAAACGGGGCATCAGCAGGATTAGCCGCCCTAATTCCTCCTCCGTTTTGGCAACCTCCTCAATCACCTCCACAAAATCCGTTATCAGGATTAGGTCGAAATTCGTTCACTGGTTTTCCATTGATACCAAATCTTTCACCTCCTCGAAATCGATTCACTAAAAAATAAAAATAATTTCAAGCAGAAAAATGTAAAAATTTACGCAATACCATGAAATGTTATTACCTCTGTTCGTAGTATCGATAAAAATTAAGTAAGTCGTATATTTTTTTTAAAAAAAAAAGACTGTGAATAATTAATTCAATTAATCTGAAACTTCCAATTTACTCTTTTTCTTGGATAATTTCCATACTGAATCCATTACTCCCCATTATTTAAAGGAAATAAATTTCGAGTGCTCCCTGCCCATGAATTAAGTGTCAGTCAAGCAACGATAATTCGATTTCGAAAAACGAATGTGAAACGATAAAGAAAGGCGAAATAAATAAAATTCAAGTAGATAGACGTTGAAAAGCTTCTTGAAGTAAATTAACCATTAGGGGATAAACGGGAGCGAATTCTTTTCCTTTGCGGTGTCTAACGTTATTTACGTACGACTCTAACGCTCCACGGATCAACTCCAAGCCTTCGATTTCAGATTTATTTCGATCCAGCCAATTGGAATACTCTGATATTGTCCATCCAGCTGTCTAGATATATATATATAAAAAAAAAAAAAGATCACATCAGCTATAGCAATTTATCGCCTCTAGCGAGCTTATTTTAAAATATCGTAAACACTTCTCAACCTCATTTCACTTTTGAATTTATTAATAGCATAGAACGACTCCTGAGAAAATATTGACAGCTTACGTGAAATAGCTCAATGTTTAGACTATTTTTTATTTGAGAACTTTTGTGAACGCTCTTTATCCCGTTAATACTGTATAGGCTTAAAAAACTTCGGACAATTAGAAACAATAATTTACTTATTTTTTATCTGAACGTAATTTACCGTTTTTATAGCTTTTATATTTGAAATTTCAAGTGCACAACAGCATTAATAAATAATTACACCATTAAAAAAAATCATAGGCAGCATATTACTTTCTTAATAGAAAGAGAAGCCACCAACACTTTCCAGCTCATCTTTAAAATGCATGCAACTTTATACACAATGATATAAATATTGTATATTTTTAAATTTGGAGAAAGACAAATACATGTAGCGTATTTAATTTGATCTCACAATATTTTTACCCCCAACGAGACACAGGAATTTTAATTGTATTTAAAGTCATTATTTTACCTGATGTGGGGAACGCAGATCAGGAGGAGCCCGTGAAAACAACAAATGAAGAGCAAGAGTAAAAGGCACCGAGTCACCAACTGCGCTCGACTGGCATATATGTTCGTTTGTTTGAAATAACAATGGTCTAATAGTCACCGTATATTAAAAAGATTCTGTTATTAATTAAAAATTCACAAAAATAAGTAAATACCTAAAAGCTCTTAAAGTTTTGAAAGTCCTTCCGATATCGTTTAGTTGAGGATATAAAATGGAAAGGGTCATTTCCATCTGCGCACAATCTGCTGCTAACTTGCGTTTTCCAGATTCACCCAAAGGACGTACGAACGAGGCAAGTCGAAGAAATAATTCTAATGTTCGAGTAGAGATCCGCTTACCGCTTTCATAAAAAATGTATTATTACTTTCTAGATAAAATATAAATACAAAATAAAAATTACGGTAAATCGAATACTCACGAGGATTTAAATAAATTTTCAGAAGCATGGCATAGGGAGAAATAATCTGAATTAACACGGTTAATGAACTGTTGTAATTCCTTCATGTATGGTGAGCATGGCTGATTAATATTATTTGCATCGCTGCCACTATTATCCACAGAACTCCTTATTTAACAAAATTTTAAAAAAATTAACAAAATTCAAAAAGATTATAGCTTGTGATATTATTTATGTCCAACCCAGACCAATCTTCTTGGTGCATTGTGAGAAGAATGGCTTCAATTGTTTTTTCAATAGATGCAATCAATGGTTCCAAACCAGCAGTAGCGGTTGTTTCTATGTTCTGAAATTTATCAACATTAAAATAAATGCCAATGATTTTACTGTTGATTAACTAACCTTTAGTGAAGAAGAAATTGAATCTACGGATTCTTTAGGAAAATTGGGATTTACATCTTTAAGCATCTATAATAAATTTACCTCAATAATTATTTATGTTTTTAAATAAAATTAATAAAGCCAACTTTATGCATCTGTTTTTCGTAAAGATGTAATAAATCAATAATAGCGGCATTATTTCTCTGATCTTCAGTAGGGGGCTCAATGACTTGATACGCATCAGGACCGTTAGCTAACTGTTTTTTTAACCACATTGTAGTAAAAGTGCAAATAATTGTTAAATTTATCACACTTACCATTTGTTCACACTTGGTAGTAAATAAATGAACAGTATTGACAACATTCTTAGCCACAGTTCGAGCTAATTGGCTATCAACTGAAGCTACAGTAAGTTCAGATGAAATAGCTTTAACCGCTGCTTCAACTTCTGATGCAGCAGGTGGAGCTTCTCCGTTGCTGAACATCAAATTAACCGGATCGAACAAACGAGAAAGTGAACGACTTAGGTAAGAGTTTTCAAAAGGCAAAAGAATTTTTCTCAAATGTTTTTCTGGGCTAACGCATCGCAACAAAAAATAATTAATTAAAATTTAAAATAGCAATACTAACGATTGATATTACTCAAAATTCGATTGTAGAGTAGATGAAATTTCTTCGGCTTCATCAGATTGCTCAAGATTTAACCGATTTGTTCCTTCACTAAATTGCTCTAAACGTTTCCATAAATCGCTATTTAACCGTAACAGCTTCGGATATTCACCTTCAAAAGCTTGTTTAATGAACGTGGAATCTTAATTAAAAAAAATAATAAAGGAAAAATTATTTCTCATAAATAATAAATGAAAAATATTATCTGCACGTATTATTTACCACTTGCTGCTTGTACTAACTCTTTCGTTAAAATATTTGCCACCGAGTTCCAAAATTCGCCGGTAATCGCATCAGCATCAGAGCCTTCAGTTTGATTAAGCTCTTCACCCAAAAGTTTATGACTGATAGGATCTCTTTTTTTAAAAAGTACTTTCTGAAGAAGTTGAATTTTAAAACAGGATAAATATATTTCTTCCATCAATTTTTCCATATTGCTCCATAGTGTTGCCCGAAACGCAGCTGCGTTGCCTGGTGTTGGCATAGTAGCTCTTCCTGGCATGCCTAAATTAAGAGAAAATGAATCATCTTTATTAAATGAACGCTTAAAAAAACGTTTTTACCAGTTTTTATTTCACTGGAGGCAAAAGATCCACTTAATTCTTTCAAATCTAAAGCCTCCTTAACTACTCTTTCTAAACGCAATCTTGTCTCTTCAGTTACTTTACGAACAGCAGGCACTAAACGCCCCAAATTGTGAAAAACTTGAAGCGCTATACCAACTTGATTTTGATCTTGGTTTTTAATTCCAACATCTATCAACTCAACAGCTTGCTGTTCAATATCTTTTTTAGCTTTTTTAATAAGCTTTTGATCCGCTGACAGAATTTCCAAACTCGTTAGATCCATGCCATCCATTAAAAACCCTTTAAATAATTTGATTAAATTATTATAAAAACACGAATACCTTTGTCACACTTTACCAAGTTCACTTAGAGTTTGTGCACATTTAGAAATTTCACTGGGACCTTTCTCCAATTGTGAATTTAATTTTTTGGTCAGAGCAGATATTCTAACAATACAACGCAGCAAATCACAAGCCGATTGTAACCTCGACAAAGTCACCGTAAGATTTTTTATCTTCTGATAAGGTTCAATTACTTTTAAACGTAAACTGTAATTATTTTTTTATAATTAAAAAACGTTAATGGTTAGAAATACATTGTCAAAATGGAAGTGACACTACACGTCATTTTGACTGCGCTAACTCACCGGTCAATAGCAGATAAAAGAGCCTGAATTCTTAATTGAATATTCTTCAAATCTTCTTCTAAAGTATCAATAGCTGTTGCCTGAATAAGAAGATCTTCATAAGATCCGCAAACATGTTGTTTTAATTCCTTATCTAGCACGGCCAGAGCTTGAGCCAGCTGCGCCAACTGCTGAGCTATTCCCAGCTCTTGAATTGATTTTGATGTAAAATCTTTTACATCAAAATTATCTTTAACAAACTCTCGAAGTAATTCTGTCAAATATAATAATTAATTTTATGATAAATCATTTAAAATGTGACATTTATTTACCATTAGAATTTAAAAATTCCAGCGCCTTCATTTTCGACGTTGCAACAAATCAGCTGGTAACGGTGAGGCTGAAGATGGCCGTGGATTCACATTTCCGCTTTGCGTCAAAAAGAGGAACGCAATGCGGCTTAGAAAAAACGCCAAAGCAGTGCTAACAAAAAAAATAAAAAAATAAATAAAAAATTACACTTCCAAAATTATTAAATTATTCACCCAATTTTAAATAATTTTTTAATGCTAAACTAACAATTTTTTTTTTAAGTTTTATAATTAATTAATAATTCAATAATAATTATTTCTTTCCATCTTTTTAAATTTTTTTTTTTTAAAAAATACGAGTATTTTAAAAATAGAAAAAAAAATTTAAAATAAAACAATATTATTACTGCAATACTGCACCATTATTATGGTGGCATTTAAAAATCTAGTGAATATTTACGGAGCCTGTTTAATAAACGTAGTACAACACAGCTTTTTATTTCCTGATTTCAAACTTCATAATAATTGAATTTTGCTATTAAACAATAATTAGCAAATTTTGTTTAATTTTATCAAATTATGTTACAAATTAAAAATAATTAAGCATGCAACTAATAATCCAATCATAATTCAATTAAATAAATTGAAAAATAATTCATTAGCATAAAATTATTCATCTGTAATTAAATTACGAGCATTAATTATGGCAAATTGATCTATATTCCGTACTAGTGCATACTATTATTTATTCATAATCGCAATAATTACATTTAAAATTGAACTAATTTGTGCACATTTTTATACAGTACATTTAGATTAGCCAGTAACGGTACTAGTTGCACGTTATTTCGTTTCTATAATCTAGTAAAATTTATTGATTTTAATAAAGTCGACAGAAAGTCCAAAAAAAAAAAGACACCAAATTCAATAATGTTGTGGCTATTGACGGTTGAAAACAATTTTATGCCTTTTGCACCTTTTTGTATTTAAACTGAATTGAAACTGTCATAAAACGTACAAAGTAAATGATAAAATAATCAAAACTGACACTTGAATAAGGAAAAAAATAATAATAATAATAAATAAAGAAAAAAGAAGGCCCTAGTACTGGTAATCAAAAATGTAAATAATAAATGTTGTTCTCGGTATTATAAGATTTGTAACAATATTTCATTAATATTTTAATTCAATCTGCATCTACGCTGGGTTTGAAAATATAAATAATACCGGTAATTATTAATATTTTTATTTTAGGAAATCTGTTAATAAATATTTTACAGTGCAACATTTCAGAAACTTTTCAAATTAAATAATCCAATAAAAACTTTTAGCAATATATTTTTATTAAAATTGATACTATAACGCAAAATTATTGATCTATTATTAACGCAAACGCAAAAGTTTAGAAAAATACCGGTAGCAAATTTAGAATAAAATATCGGGAAAAGCTGATACAGTGACATGTTATGCCCTACGGGTGCGCGAGTGTCCAAATACCTCAAAATGCTCTTTTATAAATCAAATAAAACCGTCATCATATCAAAAAAAAAAAAAAACATCGTAAGGTCGAATAAAATTGTCACTGACAGAGCCCGACTTGAGGCGATACATAATCACATGCATAAAATATAATATATACCGGTATACAAAAAATAAAATAAATAATAAAAGTAACAAAAATTTTCTCCAAGATTGATAAGTAATTCAATATACAATATTACTTTTTTTTTCGGACATTGTACATTTTATTTAAAAGTTCCTCAACAAACTGTTATTAGGAGCCAAAAGAAAAAATATTTTGTAAAAAACGATCAAAATCATAAAACGCACGTTCTAGGTTAAATTCTTAATTTAAAAAAAAAAAAAAAAATCACACCTAAACTTGCCAAATTTTTGCATCATTCTGTTTGTTCATTACATGAGCAGGATCTTCTTTTCATAAAGCAAAAAAAATATATATATAGCCTATATATATAGTCCAAGTTTTTAAATTAATAATTAATAATATTTTCACTTATAAAAGTTGATAAAATTTAATTAAAAACAAAATATTTCTCATCAAAGACTACGATATCAATCGCAAAATTGTGTAACTATGCAAATATAAGGATAAACCTACGAGAATATGAAATTCAAATCTGTGGTATATGAGTAGTACTTTGTGGTATCTTGGAAAAGATACAAAACGAGGTTTAATAATGCAAGATCTCTTCTCCTACCGCGAAAGCTAAAAAAAGAGAAGGATATTTCAAAACGCAATTCTGATTGAAATATTCTTCATAGAAAAAGTATACTGTACTTAAAACTGATTTATTAAAAGACAGCCAAGTAAGTTTATTTACTCGAGCAAAATAATATTTACAATTGCAAAAAAAAAAATACTAAAAAAAAAAAAATTTGAAATACTAAAAAAAAAAAAAACCTCACTATTTTCTATTTCCGGTTGTTGGTTTGAAATTCTCAGCGGTTTACACAGTCAATCAATTCGATCGACTTTTACATTTTTCATCGTTAGGAACAACAGCAAAAAAAATAAGAAAAAAAAATTATAATAATCCTTTTCCACCTCTTTAACTAAATTTTCCTTAGAAATATATAGGATTGATGGCGTACAGTAGTAGATGGCGCTGATGAAGCGCAGAAGCCGCCGTTCCTTGATTTACTTTGGCGTCAACATGAAAAGAGAAAGAAGAAGAAGAAGAAAAAAAAAATTTTTCTTTTCCTGTAATGAAATCAACTCATTTTAGGTCCTAGTAGATCTATATATATAAAGGTCTTTTATTTTCTCTTCTCTATGTGTATGTGTACGGTGGCGGGTGCGTATTAAGGCTGGTTGCGCGTGGGGCGAAATCAAATGAAATCGCGCATATAAAAGGCCTAAATACATTTATTTCTCCTTTTTTTTTACCTCCCCCCCACCCCCGCCGATACCTTCCACGTAACGTTAACTTTCCCGCCTTTTTTTTATTTTGTTTGATTGTTGGAAATAACAAGTTTAACTCGATTCGGGTAAGGCAATGATGATGATGATCACGCTGCTGATGAAGTTGTTCCCTCGGCGGCGAGTCCCGCGCAAACGCACGCGCAGCTTATTCAATTCGATTACGCCTCTTGCAATTGCGAGCGAAAGCAGCCTCCTTCCCCCCCCCCCCCTCTCTCCCCTCCCCCCCCACCCCTCCTATATATACGCCAACGAATATACATAGGCATACAACGAGCGAGAGAATTGGCCAAATTACTTAATGAACATAATCATATTTTCGTCGTTTGTTGTTGTTTTCGGTCCTATACTGAGCATGCGCCGAGTTGACGATTAACGCGATTTTCGCGCCGAGAAACGTCGAATAAACATTAACGCGCGATTATAATTATTATTTATGCAGCTGAAAATTTATATTCCGAGTTTAAAAAAAAAAAAAAATTTTGCGCTCGACGCTAATTTTTCATGGTAAGTAAGTAAATAAAATAATATATTTTTTGAACGCCAGCGCCTTATTTTCTTAATCGAATCAATCGTAAAGAGAAAAGTATGATAACCGGAAGAAAAACAAATTTTGTCGACGTTTCCCTTAATAATAAATAAATAAATAAAAACAAAAAAATAAAAAATAATACAGTATATAAAAATAAATAAATAAACAAAAACAACGACGGTTAATTAGAATCGAATTAGTTTACGCGTTGTTGACGTCCGAACGAACGGAAAACGCGATGAAGCGCCGTAAATGGAGCGTGTGTGAGTGTGTAAAACGAAGGGAAAAGGGGAGGATGGGGATGGGGTGAAGATAGAAAAAGAAAAAGAAAAAAAAAAACATGAGGAAGGGAGGGGGGTGGGAGTAAAAGTCGTTTGGCCAAATTCAAATGAGAGCCAATTAAATTAGAGCGTCAAAGCCAACTACGGCATTCGTGATTAGATAGAAAAGATAAGAAGGTAATTGAATTGACGTGTCATATGCACACGTAAGGCCTATCCATCCTCTAACACCCCCCCCCCCCCTCCGTCACCTCATCAAGCGATTCTAATAAATGTATTACTCGGAATTCGAATGAAATTATTCATCGAAATCAGGAATTCACAGTCCTTAACAATATTAATAATTAATTACTGTTTATTTTTAGTACCGTAAGATGTTGCGTAAAGAAAAAATTAAAGTTTTTTTCTTCTTCTTCATCTTTCAGATTAAAAGTAGACACCTTGCAAGCATCAAAGTTCAATCAGAAGGGGATTTGTGTTTGTTGACTCGAAAACTCAATAAACTAAAAAATGTTGGAAATTGCAAGGGGGGGAGGGGAAAACACCACTAGGGATTTTTGTAAATTTCGTTGTATTTTTTTCCCTTGTAAAAAATAAGAAATTTTCTCGTTTATAATAAAATATTGTTTAAAAAAACGGTTTAAATTACGTTGGAGTAAATTTTATTTATGACGTAGCCTAACTACACTCTCGTTAGGTTATTTTTGAATCTGAGATACCAGTGCGTTTTAAGAATCAGGATTCAGAGCAAGTTATGTGTTTACCAAAAGAAACTTTGCCGATATTAAAATATAATATATATTTTTTTTGTTTTAAATCATAACAAGTTGGTGGTAGTGAGATTTTTAGTACAGTAATGCACAAAATAAATCGTTCAGTGAGCCACATAGACAAACTTCTTTGCAAGTTAATATACCGGTACCTGCAGTAACGTACCAAGGGTATATTTACTGCTTTTATTCAACTTAAAACGCATTTTAAAATCCTATTTTGTGCACAAATACGAAAAAACTGCTCCTGCTTATTGCTGCAAATCCTACAAATTTATTATTAAATACTGTACTTCTATATTTTGTTTGTTACTCTACTTTTTTTTTTGTTTCAAAGTCATTTATATTAATAAATTGATTACAATCTTCCCGCTTCCGAATAAATATAAAATTAATTTTATTTAATAATTATTTTTAAAAAAAATTCACTAAGTTATTATGTATATATAAATAAAAAATGTAATCTAAAATTTAATTATTTGTTAATACCCGGTATCTAAATTTTTCTAAAGCAGTTTCATTATATCGGCGTGAAGTTTTCTGCGTTTAAACAGCGGCGCAGACGGCTTATCACGTTAAAATTCGCTTAAATAAAAAAGCGAAGAAAACGAAATAAAAAATAAAAAAACTAAAAAAAAAAAAAAATTCAAAATAAAGCACACCGAGTTAGAATTTTTATTAGGATTGCAGTTATTTGTAGGCTTAATTTGCTGTCGGCTTAGAAGATGGCGCGTGATGAAGAAAATGAAATAAAAAGGGAAAATGACGACGTGTATCATCATCCATGGCCGAAAATTACATTTATCTCGTTGAGCGTAGAGCGCGAGTTGAATAACAAAATAGAATTTTTTGGCGGAAAGAAAAAGGAAAGAGAAAAAGAAAATTTCTTTGACGCCAAATAAGAAAAAGTGATGATGTAAGAAGGAAGGTGTGTGTGTGCCTACGCATGATTTTATTATTAAATTGTCTTTAAGCAAATTTCATCCTCAACTTCCAATTGGTTCCTTGACTAACGTAGCGTCAGCAATCAAAGCTTTTTACAAAGATCGAAGAATATAATATCACAGTACGCGGCTACACGTTTCTTCCTCGTTAACCACTCATCATCAATCTAATCGCCGAATATTTACTAGAAAAATTAAATTTCGTTTCCAAACACGCTCATTAGCTTTTTTTAAATTTAATTACCGATAGTTTTGCCAATTACCGAAATTTAGAATATTCATATAATTTTTTTTTTTACAGAATAATAAAATAAACAGAGATTTGATTCAAATAAATTTAAATTAAAATAAATTTAAAAATTTACTTTTTTGATAAGAAAGTAATCTACTAGTATAAATACATCATTTTTATGCTTTAAAAAAAATAAATTTTTGTTGTTTATTATTGTATGTGCCTAATGAAGAAATTAAAACTGTTATTAGCATTCCAGAAAAAAAAGAAAACACCTTCTAAAAAAAATCCTAATTATATTTATCATCACTGAAAAAAGTTAAAAGAATATTATTATAGTTTAATATTATTATAGAAACCCATTATTTTGATTTCGCATATGTTTTCTTTTTTTTTTTTTTTTTGAAGATAAATTATAATCGTAAAAAAAACTTGCATTGCAATAGCTACTAACGTTAATATTAATGGATTTATTTTACTATAATAAGCCCGTCATATCTAACGACATAGTACCAAAAAAAAAAATCAAAACTAAATTCCAACAATCCTACATCTTTTTTTTTCGATTCGATTTCATTTCAAGTTTCAAAACAACGGAGTCAATTTATTTCTCATTAAAATATATATTTGCATAATTACGTCAATTATTTAAGTCAAACAAAATCTTCAAATTTTAAGAGTTTATCGTTCATGAAAAGAAAGAAAAAAAAAACCTGCCGACTTATCAATCCCTTCAAACGATCCAAATCGATTAATCAATTACTTAATTCACAATTTAATTAAAAATGAGAATCATATTTGCTATTAACTAATACAAATTCCATTTTCAAATAGCATCTAGCTGTCAATGCATCTTCGAAAGGAAACCCACTATTCTCGTAACGACGTACCCTCTGATCGCTCGTTCCATCTAAGTTGTAATATAGAGAGTAAGTTTAAACTACACAGTGTATATCAATTTTCATATTTCCTCTGCACTTTAATAATCTGATCAATCTTCTTAAAAACGAAAATACAGAATAAAAAAGATGGCCAAAATTGTATTAATAAAGACGTCAACTTAAAGCTTTGGTTCCCAAACCCATTTTTATGCTTAAAAAATAAATCAATTTCTGATTATTTCCTAAATGCTGAAATGCCAATTTTCATATTTTAATAAAAACATATTTTTTATTTTAAAAGTTATAATGCATTTGCAAAACATGATACCCAAAGACTTCTCTTTCAGAGATCAACACAACCATCTTCCTGCTTTTTACACTAAGAATCTTTTTGGTTTGTTTTGACCTGTTTGGACTTTTAATAAATAGAATCTTATTAAAAATAATTATCCAGAAAAGTTGATAATTTTGACGTATCGACGACATTAAATCACAAATTACTCGTATAATCATTTCAAAAACGAATTTGTTTTGATTTCGCTAAAAAAAATTAATAAGGACACCCGGAAGTTCGGAGCCAATCGCGAGTGACCTTAGCTGATCTCTCTTCTAACTAAGCCTGATAATAATTACCACTTAAAGAAAATTAAATTTTCAATCTCGCATTCAAAAAAAAAAAATTTGAGAATTATTATTTTCAATAATAATTTTTTTTTCTTTCATGTTTAAATAATGCGCGACGGCAGCGCCAAGCAGCGGCATTAACTTTATAAGAATAATAAATCGGTGTAGTTGTGCGGGAACGTGTTAAGAGAGGGAGGGGAAAGTTAGAAAAGAGGGGGAGGGGGTATGGGGGGGAGAGGAAAATGTGTGGGTGGTAATAGGATGGGTGGTAAGAGGAGATGGGGGAGGGGGTAGGAGGAGTGCGAAAATAAAGAAAAGAAGATATAAATGAAGTCTGATCAAAAATCAATTGGGAGAATTCAATTATTGATATGTGAAGCGGAGGTACAACGAGCTTTTACTTTGTTTGTGCAACGCATTCAGTTACACCAGCTGCTACGGCGCACCAACACTCCCCCACCACTCTCTCTCTCTCCTTCCCCCAGTCTCTCTCGCTACCCAAAATTGAATTTACGCTGAAAAATCTAATTTAGACTTAAAAGCAACGTTTTGATAGATGTTGCTTCATTGAAAATAACGTTGTTTTGCTCTTCGCCTCGTCTCTTACCGTTACAACTACTCCCCTCAATCGAAGGAGAAGACTTATAAACCAATTTGATACGTAGAACACTTCTCTCTACTTTATATTCTATAAATGGACCTACCTATACTTCCGGTTATCATATTTTTTTTTTTCTTTCTGCTTTTTCTCTCTATTCACCTATCTTTCTCTTCATTTTATAACTGGGCTTGTTTGAGTACACGCAAATTTTTTGACGCGTTTAAATAAAAAGTAAAAGTATTTTTTTTCCTTTCATCTTCAAAAACATTTTTTTTTTGGATTTCACTGATCTTTAATTTTTGGCGAGGATGGAGAGAAGGAGGGAAGAGGATGTGGGTGGTGCCTATTTTCATGTTAATAGCAATTATTGTAACTCTTCCTTTTGTTATAATGTATTGATATTTCCCGCTTTTATTGCGCGAATTGACTTCCCCCTCCGCTCTCTCTCTCTCTCTCTCGGCGAATTTGCGATTATGAAGCCCTATGGGGAATTGAACGGACTCCATTTACATATTACCACCCTTTCATCCCTTCTCCCCCCCCCCCCCCCACCTCTTCGCTTCCCCCCGTGGATCACACAATAGGCCTAATATCCCTAACCACTTTTCTCTCTCCTACAACTTTATCATTAACATAATTATTATTGCTTGATGAGAATTGAAAGATCACAATTTGCTCCTGAACTAATTATTATTGTTAGTACTCGCCACGTGCTTTCCTATCTCTTAACCATCTTTGATTGACAGATTCAATTTTTTTTTAGTATTAGATTTAAATAGGTATCGAATTTAAATTTACATTTTAAGTTTTACCACTTGAAAGCAAAAAGTAAAATTTTAAAATGTAAATTTATTTTGGAAAAAACATTTAAAATTTTTATTTTTTGAACAAAATTATTTACGTAAATTTATTAAGTAATCATTTTATTAATAGAGTTGAATTTAAAAATTACGAATAATCAAATATTAATTTTCGCTTAATACTATTTTTTTTTTTTTTTGGATTTTAAAATTTTAATTAATTCTTGTCCCGCTTTTGAAACAATGATAATTTTTGTTTTAATCAATGTTAAAGTCAGCAGTTTTGAAGGGCTCATTTTTGCCAAAATTAATTTAAAAAATGAAAAAATTTGTTAATTTTCCTTAAAAAGTTTTAAATTCGACAAAAAACTTATTATTTTCCTATTCACTTCAGTAAAGGGAGGGAAGGGACGAGAGCTAAAATTATTATTGCTTCCGGAAATCACATTTCACAAATTCAAAAAACTTAACTTTTGTAACCCGGGACCCCAGAAAGCTTAATCCGGCACTGATTCTAAAAAAATATATTGCTTTAGTAACAAAAAAAAAAAAAAAATTAAAAAAAACCCGCTTAATTATCAATAAATAATTATTCGTCGAAATGAAATTAAAATTAACAACACAAATTTACATCTGAAAACAAGCGCATGCGTATTTGCATTTATTTTTCCGAGAGTGAAAGAGAGAGAGAGAAACAGGCTTAATTAGATTATGTTTTTAGTATTTGTTTTTCTTCTTTCTAAATATTTTTCTATTGCATCTTTCGCATACTGTACTCGCATCTTATTTTAGGTCCGCATTCGAAGAATTATTAGTTTAAAAAAAGAATGCTAATTAAATATGTAGTCTTTGATTTATCCCTATCTTTCATCTCTTCCAATGCCCTAAGGTTGAAAGACCTTCACGCACACGACACACACAAACTCATTTAAATAATAATTATTCAAAAAAAAATTTCCTCTACAATTAGTTTAATATTTTTGCGCATGCTTTTGCTATTAAATGCGCGTGCGTTAGAAATAAGCCTAATTGCGAATGTAGTATCAGCGGTGACGTCACCGCCAAACTACATCACCGCCTTAATCGCATTTGATATCGTGATTTACGTCGCAGCAAACCAAACATTAAATATTTATAAATAAATGATGGTTTTTTTTTTCTGTCTTAAAAAATACAAAAAAAAAAATAAATAAATACTGTACATTCTTTATTTTAAATGCGCGAAAAATTATTTTAATTAATAAAAAAAATTAATTAAAAACTCATTAAACGAATTAAAATTGATTTAAAAAAAAAACTTACCCCGGATAAAAATCTGAATCCGCGCGCGAGAAACGCTTTTCGCAGTAACAACCGGCAAAAAAAAATATACGTATACAGTATACGGTATAATATAAAAAGATGGTGAGAGAAAGCGCTGAAAAAAAAAAAAAGATCGAAAATTGGAGGGAAACAAGAGATTAAGTGACGTCATAAAATCTCGTAGCTTATTGGCGGGAGAGTTTGC
The DNA here is from genome assembly GCA_034692225.1 of Polydesmus complanatus. Classification (NCBI taxonomy): domain Eukaryota; kingdom Metazoa; phylum Arthropoda; class Diplopoda; order Polydesmida; family Polydesmidae; genus Polydesmus; species Polydesmus complanatus. The sequence goes on from JAQGAZ010000948.1 coordinate 16,548, forward strand.
GTGACGTCAGAGGTCCAAACCCACCGTTGCCGTCGTCGTCAGCCTCTCGACGTAAATACGAGTCGGGATTTCAAAAATCATCTGATATCCAAATCAAAAGCGCGCTAAAGCAAAGGTTCTTTGCCTACTCAAATACACCGTACAATAATATTTAAAAAAAAAAAAACAACGGCTAAAGCATTCTTATTAAACAGCCCCGAAACGTCAAAAGTGTTTGTGTGGAATACGTCAAATAAATTAACGTCGGACGCCTAGAAATAATATTATCCCGAGGTAAGCTATATGATTATTTTTTTTTTTTTTAGAAGTACTTTTATCACTCTCAAAAAAACAAAAAGTTTACTGAAATAACGTAACTAGCGCAAAAAAAAAAAATTTTTACCGTCGCGGTAATTTTGTCGGCGAAATAAAATTTTGATTTTAAAAATGTAAAAAAAAAATTATTATTGTATTTTTAAATTTGCGCGAGGCAAAAATTTATGTGCCCCTTCTCGCCTCGTAGCGGCAATTCAATTTACCGCTTTGACGCGCGGCGTCAACCCTTTCTCGTTCTATGCTAATTTTTTTTTTGTGTATCTTCGTTTTTCTCCTTTCGCATTTTGATTTTTCCTTCGAATGGGAAATGAACGAGAAAAAATAAATAAATAATACCCGAGAAATAATAATAAAAAAAAAAAAAAAGACAATCGTATTTCTGAATCACGCAAATTAAGAAATATGCAAAAATAAAGCTTGTTAGCGCCCCGGTATTTGACGTTGACGCATTTTAATTGCGTTTCACGCTTGGAAAAACGCTTCCACCGCTAATGAGGTAGTAGCGCGTTTGTGTCGATTTGTGCCCAATAATTTTCGATTTATCACTCCGAAATACGAGCGGAAAAATTATGAAAAAGGGGAAAAAAATATAATATAGAAGAGATGGAGAGAGAGAGAACATAGGAAAAAGTTTTGTTTATACTTCCGGTTGATCGAGTCAATCGTTCAACCGTCTCATCCGATTTGACGAAAGAATTTCCGCCGCGGAAAAATGTATATACTATATATATATATATATTATAAAAAAAAAAGTGAAAGGGTGGCGGAAAAAATACAAATAAATTTTTCGGCGACAATGTTTCTTTCTTTCTTTCCCGATCGAATACGAATTCATAATAGGAAAATTACGAGACTTCACATCCCCCCCCCCTCCCTCCCAGTTTGCGTTCTTTTTTCAACGAGTTTAATTATGATAAACCCTTAATTTTTAATTGACTAAATCCCCGGATGTTAATTAAGAAGCGTAACTTCTCATTAGGTGTAATCACAATTTACGAGGCGCGAAAAGCGCTAATTCAATTACTAGCTTTATTATCTTATTAAATTTTGTACCATCGGCGGCACTTTTACACCCGGATAAAGAAAAAGAAAAGAAAAAATTAAGACGAATTTACCTTTTTTTTTTTTTTTAGGACAAATATTTTTAAAAAAAAATAAAAAAACAGAAAAATTTTACAAAATTATATTCAGGTAATTAAGTTGCGAGAAAGAAAAATTTTAATTATCCCGCCAAACGTTAATTGCTGTCATCATCGATTTGCATCAACTTTCGTTTCGCAAACTTTCTCATTGATTCAATTAAACTAAATTAAAGATCCCTTAAAAACTACTAAAAAATAAATAAAGTTAACACAACACTTTTTCAATCTTTTTTTTTTTTTTTTTGAGTTTGGGGTATAAATATAAAAATAAAAAAATTAAAAAAAACAGTTTAAAAAAAATAATAATAATAATTGCGGGTATTAATTAAGTTAGTCAAGCAAAGCGCAATTTTTTTTCTTAATTTTCAATATAAATATAATAATTTACTTAGCATTTAAATCGTCATCTTTTAAAGCTCATGTAGGCTAACTTTCAAAATCTCAAATTAATATTATTGATACAAAATTTAATGCTTTTAAAATGTTTAAAATTTAGTTTTGCAAACCTATTCAAAAATGAAAATAAAATCCATGCCTTTACGCCTAAACGTATCAAATATAATTATTGTACCGGTGCAGTTTAAGTTCCAATATTAAAATGCGCGTCATTTATTAAAATAACAGGGCGCAAAGTCCAGCAATTAATATATTAACTTAAAAAAGTTTATTATGGCTGTAGAATTATTTACACCCCGGTTTATAATCATAGTCTAAGAAAATACAAGTTATGAGTCGCATAATATTTTCTAAAACGAAAAAAATTGCATTTTTTATAGTCGTAAAAACACTTTTTTATAACCAATAATTTTTCATTTTAAAAACAACAAAATATTTTTTTTTTAAGAAAACAAACTAGGAAAAATGCGACTTACATTTTAAAAGTGCAACTAATAATAGCCTAATTATAATAAAACGACTCAAAGCTGCAACGTTATATAGAGAATTTTTTGTCTAATCAAAATACAAAATTATAATTATTAAAAAAAAAAAAATACCAGACATTAAAAAAAGTATCAAATTCAAATTAGCGCAGTAAATAATGTTGTCAAATCTTTTTTTTTAAAAAAAAAAAAAACTGTATAGCCTACAAAAAAATTAGCATTAACCAACAAAAATCCCCACCAAAAAAAATTCCAGTCGCAAATAATAATAATATAAAAAAAAATATTTGGCGAATAAAAATAAAAAAAAAAAAAAACCTCGGAGAGATGAAGCTAATTTAATGAAGAATAATGGGGTTTGATAAGAGAAAAATGTCTATAATATCGATTTCCGTCTCCTGTTTAATAATTAAGCTTTCGTTACGTCGCGTAACGAGTTAAAAATGACGCCTAACGCTTTTTTTTTTGCAGGCGTTTGCAACGTGAATTTGGTTTGCGCCGAGAGGTATAGAATCGTTGATGATGATGATGACGAGTCCAATTAAGGAATCATTAATAAAATTTGCATAATTAAATTTGCACTCTCTCTCTCTCTCTTTCTGCTTCCCTCCTTTCCCTTCCTCGCTTACGAATAACATTAACGCTTTCAATTTACGCGTTTAAAATAACAACGCTAAATTTTCTCGTCCCCCACCCACCTTCCTCCTCACACTTATTCTCTCCTCCCCCCCCCCCCCCCACACACGCACCTTCTACCAGATCCGCGTTAAAACACGAAAATGCATAAAGCCATTTAATACGATCAGTGTTTGTAGAAGTGAACGGAGATTGACGACTTAATTAATGAGTGTGATTAATATTTTTCAGAGTATAGCACAATCCAGCTGAAGAAAAATGTTTTGTTACCATTGTCCGCCGTCTTTACACGCCGCAGCCGCCGCGGCAGCAGCATCGGCCGCATCGCGACTTCCGCCTTTGGATTTCTCATTCACATCGCCTCATCCGTGTGAGTACATTTCTTTTATAATCGCCACTTCAAATTTTGCAAAAAAAATTAAACTATTCTTTCTTACAATCATTGTAATGTATACTGTAAGCAGCCTGACTATAAGATCACTTCGCAACCCTGAGTGCAGTTTCGAATGTTACACGTCATCAAAATCAAATTGATGATACCGTATCTATTTTGCTTGATTAGAACGTAATCTCTACATTCAAGAGTAAGATTCTGACCTTTTCAGGCTCTTTGAATTCCCTGTTTTCTCTAGAAACCTGAGTGTTTGGCCAGGATGGGGCAGCAAAAGTCAAATCAACAATAACATTAGCTGGTTTTGGAAACAAATGGCAAAACTGAATTGAATAAGATATGTTTAATGCACTGGCAAAATAGATTCCTGGCACACAAATAGTTCTAAAGCAATTACAAGCCGCTTAAAGTAAGTCCCGGTGAGCAAGGAATGCGTACATGAGATGATTTTAATTTTGGTGGTTCATAAAATATATTTTTAGCAGTAATGTCCTAGTAAACAGTGGCCGGTTTTATGGTAGACTTTTTAGCTCAAATCGAGAGCTGTACAGTACAGTATTAAGTTTTAATTCGTGCTGCAGATTTTGCTTACTGCTGAAAGTAATAAATTCTGCATTAAGTTTTAAGACAACTTCTGAAAATTGTAAGCGTTAAAATGTAACTGAATCTCGTCCAGAGAGCCAAACGTTAGAATTTATAGAATCAGATTTCCGGTTCAACATTTTATGATTAAACTTTGAAATAAAAGCCTCAAAAATACTTATTAAATATACTGTAGCTTCAAAAATTATAATATAATTATAGGTAATCAGGTTTCCTTTAAATTTGCGGTACAAAATTAAAACTAACATATCGCCTACTTTATAATTAACCTATACCGGTATCTATTATTATTAATAATAATTTAAGAACCCGAAAATAGTGCCTAATATTATTAGTATAAAGTGTATTTTATAAATAATAAAATAAATTAAAGTTGCAATTAAAAAATTTTGTTTTGATTTTTTCTTAAATATAAAATTAAAATTTATAGTGCCCAAATTTTAACATAAATCGCTACAGTATATTGATTAAGACTTCCATAAAATATTAAAAAAATATACTTTCAAAAATGATTTCAGTAGGGTTATCATCCCAGCAAAAATTTTACATTTTTCAAGCAAAGTATTTAATAAAATTAAAGTAAAATAAATCTAAATTTTTTTTTTATTTCTGACCGATAGCAATGACATGAAATCCCGTAACCAACCCCTATTCAAGTTTCAACTTCTAAAATAACTTTAATGGAATTAAAATTGCGGTTTGACTGACGTAATTACACTCAATAGCTCAAACTTTGTTGTAATAAATGAAATTATCTCCGATTGAAGTATCCGTAAGTTGCGGCGGCAAAAATCCATGACGAGCCACAAAAAAATGTAAAAAAAAAAATAAATAAATAAAACGAATCGATGTGATAAGCACCATCTAACTGGTAAATTGGTTAATTATTTAACGAGGTTTAATCCCGACGAAAATGTCGTTTTTAAACGTTAATTAAGCCGATTTCATTAAACGTGACCTTTGCTAAGTGAACGAAAGGGCTTTTTATCGATCAAAACGAAGAGTTCACATTTGGGCGCTCATTCCATGTGTGTGTGTATATATAAATAGACTTTAATCTAAACGAAAGTTGACGTCGTTGCTACGGCAACCAGACATCATTTCGGTATCAAACAATTATTATTATTTTCTCGGCTGGCAAAATTTAATAATAAAAAAATATATATACACTACCGGCATAATTATTGACGCCTAGAAGATAAAAGTTGAGGTAAGAAATTCCCTATCACATCTGACAACGCTGTCTTAGGTCATTTTTCATCATTTGGTGTTAAGGCGGTGCCTGAAGGGAATTGGGAAAGATGGCTAATAGAGTTTGAGAAAGAAGGAGGAGTTTGAAGCCGCCTCCGCCGCCGCTACCACCTACCGGATAACGCGCTGTCAACGCGTAAAATGAAATAAATGGACGGTGTTACCGCAGCGCCAAAATCTCCGCTCGAGGATTAAGTTAAAATGATGAACGTCTTGAACGCCAGCGTCTTCCCCCATAGCCTTTTTCAACAGAAAAACTCTCATTTTTTATTATTATTTTTGATTAATTAAGCGCGTTACAACCACTTAATGCCTAACGACGTTCATCATTTGTCGCCTTTAATCTTAATTAAGGAGAAAAGATAGCTTAGTGACGACGAACAAAATGCTCTCTTCTAAGTACCGGTACCAATAAAAAAAAAAGTCATTTGAGAAAATAGAAAAAAGTAAATCTTTCCTTTTTAATTAAAGTTTAAACTCAAAATTAAAATCAAAATTTTAGCTTGTTGTTTAGCAAAAATAAAATTATAATAGCGAACAAATAGATTTTAAAACCCAACTGTATATTTTGGTTTATTTTTATTTTTTTAATTAAAGAAAATCTGAAAGGAAAAATCAAGCGGTTTAAATTTTATATAAACAGTCTTAATTTAAATGTTCAGTCCAATATTATTGTTTTTTATGAGTTTTGAGTTATGAGTTTTCTCTTGAATAACCAAACAATATTTTCGATTGATTTTTAATTAAGTCACCGTTTATTGACCCCCACACCCACCCACCCCCGCCTATTCTCAAATCGTCTTCAAATACTGTATTAAGCAAATTTTTATCGAGCAAAAAAAAAAAAAACTAATCAAAAGCTCAATTCTCAATTAATAGTTCGAAGAAACAAAAAAAATAGACGTAAGCAAATCATTCCTCACCCACCTTTATCCCTCCCATAAAACCCTGAAAGTCGACAAAACATAAACAAAATTAAATAAAAGATTGTTGTGTATCCGGATCTGGCAGTGCACGGCATAAGGTAACGTCGGAGTGAGAGATGGAGAGAGCGGTAGAGAGAGAGAGAGCAAAGGAAATTGAATAAGAAGAAGTAAAATGAATTCCCAGGTGACAACCAATTTTCACGTCATTCCACAGAGTGGGTAAATAAATTCGCAGACTCCAGCGAGATTTAGCCGCTTCTGCCGGGGAAACGAGAAGAGAGAGAAGTGAAGAGAAAAAAAAGAGAGAGAGTGAGTGTATGAGAGATAGAGAAAAAAAAAAATAATAAAAATATGATTATTTATTCTCTGGAAGCTACACAGAAAGTAAATTGTCAAATTTAATCGTCAAGATAATCAATATAAAAATATTATATTAAGATCTTAACGTTTGTTCGTGCGCCCGCCAAAAGTCTTCTTCGTCGACGACTATTTACCTAAGGAGAATTCACACGTCAAAACATACTCGTCCCAGTTGGTAAAGTGTACTAAAAAGAATTTTAAATTTTTAAAAGAATTCAAATAAATATCCACAATTGAGATAAGAAATTATTAATTCTGATACAAAAATAAAATGCAGTGCAAAATCAAAATGAATATACCCGTGTTAAAATGACAATAATTTTTAATCTAAAATTGATATATTACGGAAGTATCATTTGAACAGACGACAATATTGATGTGACTAATTCACTTTTTTCAAATTTTAAAATATTTACAAGAAAAAAATAATACTACCGGTAATTTAAAACTGAAATATTATGTAAACAAATTATACATTTAAGCCTAAACTATTAGCCTAAACCTGAAAAATATCCTTAAATAAATCTGGATATTCAGTATAGTTTTGATCAAGTTATTTGTTCAAGTAAAACTACTTTCATACACCGTTGATTAAATTATTAAACCATCAAAACCCAGTGTATGATTAAAACTAAAATAATAATAATAACGCACTTTAACACCGGATTAACAAATTTTTCTCTTAAAAAATGTCATCTTAAGAAGGTTCGCATTATGAGTGCAAATCGCATCTTTACACAAAAACATACCAAAAAAAAAAAAAAAACCAACAACGAACTTTCATTGAATTTACTTGTTAATTTTAATCAACCATAAAATTTTTTTCATTTAATGATCATTAATTGCATATTGATCATCATTTTAAATGCTATCTCCTTCGGCCTTCCTACGCGCAGCAAAACGCATTGTGCAACGATTACAACTTGACCAAATTTGTACCTTGTTTGCATAAGTTTAATATGACATCAACTTTTAATTTATAAATGCAAAGACTATGCCGAATGCATCTTGTGTTTAGCGATAAAGAACAAAAGCACAACAGTTAATTATTTTGTCGCCTAAATACAACAAATCGCTATAATAAACAAGACAAATAAACTCCTTAAATCACCACAAATCAAAACAGTTTCATCACTTTTAAGGGGGGGGGGGGGAAATTCGACCATTAAAAAAATCTAAATCACGACAAATAAGTCGAAATCCCAATAGAGCTTAAATCTCAAATAATTCAAAACAAATTGTCAGAATTATAGCTATAAAAATTGTGATTGGCATAGAGTAAAAACATTGTTAAAATTTTTGTTCTTCTTTATCATATTGTACTTGTTTTTCTGTTTATAAACAGTAAAATTATAACGTGGAGAAGCTCGTTCGAGTGTCTGTATCGTGTGACCCTCGAACAAACGTAGTCCCCTCCAGGGCAGCTTATCCCTTTCCCTTTGAACCGCCGTTTGCATCATTTTCCAAGGTGGAAAAGTCGTTTGTTACCTTCGCCATCCGCCACCATTTTGTAATTACGTGCCGTTAGAGGGGCGCAATAAACGAGGAGACAACAAAAAATAGAGAGAGAGAAGAAATTCTGCGTATATCTCTTGATGTTGCTAATTGAATTGGTGATCGGGAAAATGTGATGTGAAAGAGATTTTTGAAAAGAGAAAAAAAAATAATAGAAAAAAAAAAAAGTCAGGGGAGTGAAAATCAAACTGGTCAAAGCGGGAAAGAGATAGGATTACACGCGAATACGTGACGTATATATATGCGCGTGCGCGGAGAGGGAACGCGTATAATGTAGCCAATTTTTGATTCCGTTTTTTTTATTTTACTTTCTTTCTTTCCGTCTTCTTTTCGTCCTATGTGCGTGTGTATGTGTGTGGGTGTCTTGTTTAAAAATGTTATTCCCAAAGGAGGTTAACCGCGTTCACATCATCATCATAGGGAAATGATTGAGTTATCAACAATTGGAGGGAAAAGGGAAAATTGACTAAGATGGAAAATGAAATAGAGAGAACGAGAGAGAGAGAAAAAAAGAGGGATTGAAATTGGATAACAAATTAATGGCGTCTGCTATACACGTGTGTATGTGCGTTTTGGTTAATGGAACCAATCATTATTCTTTCTTATTTGAATGCAAAAATACCCCGAACGAAATATTATTTTAACCACCGATGTTTTAACAATACGTTTGGAACCGGTTCATTCGGAAAATTGAATAGGAAATTAATTTGGCGAAATAAATTTACAAAGGGATAAAAAAAAGGACACATCATTAAATAAAAGTTTGGCGGTACATGTACTCGCTTTTTACCGCTGAGTCATTGCAAATTATAAATAAAAATGCTCATTATTAAATACTATAATAACAATCAAATCTTTTTTTAAAAAAAAAAAAAATGTGTACCGGGACGCAAAACAAAATTCGATTATTATAGCCTTTAAAGTGTAATAAATTTCAGTATTTTAATAAAAATGTACCGGTAATAATAAATTTCAAAATTATTAATTTTATGTAAAAAATTAAATAAAAATTTGATAAGCCTTTAAATTTGTTTAATGCCCCTTTTAATCTTTCATTCATCATTCAATTAATAAGCGTATTTATCTCCGCATTTGCGCTATTAATTGCTCCCCTTATCTCGTTGAATTTTATCCGCACTTCCTGCAATAAAACTAACGGTTAATGCTATTTCCGGCCATTTTTATAATTGCTTATCTCGCTCCATCGACCATTGGATTGACGTCAGACAATGCGCATTTCTTAATGGCACGATTTATAATTTCCTCAAAGATTACGGCAGCATCAATTTGGTGATTTAAAAAAAAACTCCCTAAATGTTGATCAAATTATTCCAAAAACTATGCGCTTATTGTTCCGTTTAACTTCGTTCAAACATGCTACATTTGCTGGCAGATGTTAATTTATATACTGTACATGTACTGTAATGTATTACTGCCCCTTGATCTATGCATTGTACAATGTCGATGTGTAATGAGTGATTGCCAAAATAAAGGGGAAGCATAATTGCACCACTCGTGTGAATATTTTTGCTAATACATTTTTTGCAATTAACTATCGCAATTTTTAAAATTACAGTATATAAATTTTGCTTCTACTCCCCGTTATTTATAAAAACTAGGTAGGGCCTACAATGTAATTGTATCTCCTCAAAATAAAATTTACAAAATAATAATGACATAAATGTAATAATAATTGATGCATTTCTTTTTGCAGTTACCGGATACTCGTACCACCCTGAATTACCCGACGAGAACTACGTCCGGCGAAAACAGCGCCGCAATCGCACCACCTTCACTTTACAGCAGGTTTCAAAAATCGAATTCCCTCCATAATTGCATTTTCTTATACCTTTTTCTATCGTTAATTGAATTCTAATTAAGTTGGAAGAATTAGAAAACGCCTTCGCTCAAACCCACTATCCGGACGTGTTCACGCGCGAAGATTTAGCCATGAAGATCAATTTGACAGAAGCTCGAGTGCAGGTGAAAATTTGTTTTACTCTCATTCTTATCTTTCAATATTCTTTTTATATATATATATATACAGTATATAAGCCTACCTCGTATCAAAATAAATAAATAAAAAAATATGTAACCAAAATATGAAAAGAAAAGATGTCTACGTGACGTACATGCCGATTACCGGTATTAGTTTATACGGTTAAGCAGATATAGTGGTATGCACACTCGCGAAAGATAGGAGGAAGGTGGAGAGATATAAAATATATAGAAAAAGTGAGGCTAATACGGCTAGGTACATGCACGTGCAAGTGTACACGTATTTGATTCGATTCAATTGAATTCTGCAGGCGACGCGTGGCGGTAGGGTCATTTTACAGCAGCTCACACAGCACATTGTGTGACCGAATTAGATTTAGCTTTTCTATATATATATATATCCGTGTAATGCCCGGGCAGGCTATATATACGGAGATGCCGAGGCCAAAGCCCAAACTATGTGTGCATTTAGATAACTCGATATTATCGATTCTTTATGCGCCTCGTGTCACACAAGGCGCGCAAACGCCATCTTTTATATTCAACCGACGCAATTCCATTGAATTCGTGTTAGATATCGAGAAAACAAGCACGTGTTAAACAATTGATTCCGTGTCATTACACGTGTATTGGATACGCAAATGTATTAGGCGAGAGAGAGAGAGAGAGATCAAAATATCATATTAATTTGGTCGATTTGATTAGATCAGTTGGGACCAAACGAAAAACTAGATAGGTAAAAATACGCAAAATTCTAAAAGTTAATGATTTTTAAACTGATGAAAGACTATTTAAACTGCTCTGTTTATGCAGATTATGATAAATAGGTTTCAAATAAACAATAATAAATTAATTCGCGAAAACTTGTTCCCCATTTGAAAAAACCGCAAAACATATTTCCTACATTTGCATTGAACACCTTTTCAGAATCTTTTTTCAGAACTGCTTTTTGTCACAAAAAAAAAAAACAAGATTAGAGAAAAGCACATAAAAATTCAACATAAAGTTACATTATTTTAAAAAATGTTATTGTCGATAAAATAATACCGGTAGCAAAAAAAAAAAAAACGTTTGTCAATGCGCAAACAAACTTCAAAAAAATTTCAAACACTGACAAAAGTAAATTTAGGCAAACACATGTACTATCGAGCTTCAGAATACATTTTATTTTTCTAAAAAAAATAAGCTTTTTAATAAATTAATAAAGAAAAATTTTAAAAACCATTTAAAATTTTTGTTTTTTCGATAACGTTATCCACAAACTTCTAACTCGTCAAACCTTAAAATTTATAGATTATTAAATTGTTTGAAAAAATAAATATACCGGTACTGGACTCTGCAAGTACACCAATCAATGTTATACAGATTTACACTCATAAAAACCTTCGTTTTTCCAAATTAGAATTACGAAAATATTCCCTCAAAATAACAGTTGTTTATCAATTTTTCAAGGTTTGGTTTCAAAACCGACGGGCCAAGTGGCGCAAAAGCGAGCGTTTCAAGGAAGAGCAACGTTTAAAAAAGGACGGCGGAAGTAGTAGCGGTAGTCTCGAAGGTCTTAACCAGTCGGCACCGGAAATGAAACGTCAATTAGACGATGACGAAGAAGACGACGAAGCCAATAAAACGGACAGCGACATATTTGTGAGCGGCGAAACGGAGAACGCCAAATCGTCCGACGTCATCGACCGTCACGTGGGTCTTTTGGATCGAGACCTAACGTCCCCTACCTCCCTGTTAATGAGCCGCTTGCGTCACCATCATCACCACCAACACAGTCAACGTGAGAAAACAGTAAACGACGACGACAATGACGTCAACGTGGACGCCGAGTCGTCCAACAGTGTTGGAAGTACCATTTCCGTTTCCCCTCAACCCTTAACTCTCGCCACTTCCGCTCTTCCCCCACTATCCACCACCGACACTTCCGCTTCGTCAGTTACCACCACCAGCGCCGCCGCTACTTCAGCCGCCTCCTGCCTCTCTTCCTCTTACATCTCCAACACCGTCACCCATCATCCACTTCCGGTTCATCACCATCTACCTACTTCCGCCGCCACTCTAGTTGCCAATCGTCAACACTCTCTCATGGACCATCATAATCACGTCATGACGTCATCCAACCATCTCAACCCCAACTATTTGAGACCTACATTCCATAAGCCCCTTCAACTGACGTCGCCATTACTCTCATCATTATTTGATAGGTAAGCCTAATTATTAAAAAGTATTTTTTATTAAAATAAACGGGGGATAATCGAATTTAGAAGCGAAACTAATTTTAAAAAATTCCAAAAATTGAAAAATTGAACATGCAAAATTATTATCCTTCCGACACAATAAACCCCAAAAATGCTAAAAAGCAGATCCTAAATATTATTTTTTCCGTCTTTTTCTTTGCTTTCCCATTCTTGGAAATAATATTTACTAATTTCTAAGCAATGCAAGAAATATAAAATATTAAAAATTTACGAAACTTTGTATCCCAACATATCAAAATTCAAAAAAGCCATAACTTTTAAACAACTAAAAAAAAATTCTTACAAGCTAAAGCTACAAGCTGGATTTGAGAGTTTAAATTCGCCTCTGATAGGGCAGCTCTTAAGCAATTACAGTTTTTTTCCTTATTAATCGAGTTTTGACAAAAAAAAAAGCACGGTGGTAACACTAATAATTGTACAAATCAAAGTCAGTGTTAGAAGACCAGCGTTGGAATTTTTTCATATTCCATTTTTATTATTACTGTATTATTACCGGTACCGTACTATTGAAATATGCCACCAGTGATAGAAATTAGAACTAATAAAATCAAAGTAGTACGGGATTCCGTTTTTGCGTTAAACAGTTTAATGATTTATATCCTAGTTTTGCAATGAAAACTACGCTGCATCCATCATTTTTTTTTCTCTCCATTTTTTCAAAGATCAGTTTTATACAATCCGTTAAAGACAGCGCTTTTGATTGATTGATGCGCATAATGTTTGAGAATTTAAAAACTGACTACCGGCAATGATATACTGTATTTTCGTTTGCTTTGATTTTAATTAAAACCAAAATTTTTAAACTTTAAAAAAAGGCAAACATAAACGGATTAAGTCAATGTAGCCTACAAATTGCATTTCCCAAATCAATTAAAAAAATAAAATACTAAAAAATTTCTTTCCAAGAAATAAATTAAACGCTTTAAAAATCGCGTTAAAGTATCTACACTACCGTCGCCTTTTTCCCTTCTCTTTCTTTTCTCCTCAATTTATATCAGATTATTTCCTCATCTAATTAAATGTTGCGATTACAAGTGTTGGTAATTTGTTAAATTTCTTGGCTTTCATCGTCGGCGCTTAATATGCAAATGCGGCTGCGAATCAAAACCACGCCTACCCCAGCATCAATCCAGGTTTTCCATTTATCTCACTCGCACTTTCCGCGCCACCTATAATAACTATGATGAAAGTGTTGAAGGCGGCGTTTCGTTTGGGGAAACGCTGTTTAAAGCTCTCTTATTATCCATATCTGTATCTGACGTCATAAATATCAATTTGTGAGATGATTACACACTCTCTCCTCTTAAGCGATTTGAGTCTATTGGAGCCATCGGAAGAAGAGAGGGGGAGAAGAAACGAAGTAGAGGGGTGGGGGGGAGTGAAGGTTATTCAAGTAGCAGACTACATGAATCGTCTGAAAAATTGATATAAAGTTATAAAGTGAGATGAAGAATCGTGCGGTGAATATCGAACTCGTCGAAATCGCGTTCAAATGACTAAGATTACGCGAACGCGCCATATTTTTCACGTGCGATGAAAGAGAAGGGTAGTTAGGGGTGGAGTGAGGGAGGGATATAGAGGGGGAGGAAGGGGCGCAAAATTCCTCCGTTTCCATGGAATAACCTTCGTTCCAAGAAACTAAAATTGAAGAAACCCGCCACTGATTTCATTCGTAAAACAAAATAGAATTACAATTAAATGTTGGGTAGCTTATTTTCGCGGCTGGTATCGTTTGATTACGGATTCCTTTCGAGTTTATATAAAATTTGAAATTTAATGCTTAATAAATAATTATTTGAAAGCGTAAACACTATGTTGTCTAAATTATTATTTATATTATAGTGAGTAGTTGTTAAGGTACTTCATTTGGCAGAATGAATAAAGCCAAATTAAAAAATTTCAATTTTTGATAATAGTGTGCAGAGTGATATATCGGCGGCGGAATTCCAAATTTTCCGAAGAAAATTTACACAATATTTCGCTTTTTTTGCGCTTTTGGTCGCCCTTAGAATTGTGTCGCCTTGAGGTCCTAGCCTCACCTAGCCTAATTAGAAATTCGCTTCTGATTTATTATTTTGTTAAACAAATAATGCCACTTTTGAATAGAAACCCATCAAATAACATGATCATGATGCTCTTTCAGGATACAAAATATACTATTTTAACGACGGGATAAATAACTTTTAATATTTTTTGAAATAATTTCTCCGGTAATAAGTTTTTAAAATACATACTACTTTTTTAACTTTATTTTGTTACCAAAAATTAAAATAAATAAATGAACATTAAAACTATAAATTCTATACCATAATTATTTAATTCAAGTAGAGTACTGTACTATTACCACACTTCATTGCGGTCACAACTCACAATTTATCAAAACAATTGCCGATATTTGTAATTTTGAATGAGTACCGGTCCCAGTGTCACACTTCAAAATTTCCAGAAATAATAAACTTAAAAGTTAAATTAATAAAATTATAGAAATGAGAATTCCACAGTCTCTCGTGAGATGAGGCTGGTTCCTCTTCGCACTAAGAGAATAATAACTATGGAGTCTAATACCAACAAAAAAAAAATCTTAAAATAAAAATTCTTTTATGAGAATTTTGCCTTAATTTGCGTTCGATTAACGGCTAAAAAAATCGAGCAAAACGCGATTAAACACTTATTCTAATAAACAAATAAACAAAAAAAAAAATTGACAAAAGACACGACAAAAATCGTGCAACTGAAAATTAAGTCATAAAAATCCATTTAAATATCTTTAGCCTAATTATCCCCGAATATCCCGAGCATCAATCTTAGCCCTCTCTCATATACCCAATCCCCCAAACCACAGCCACACACTACGCATCGAAGCACACCCAAAGCCCTCTCCTCAAACAGATATTCAAAGCGACGACGGTATAAATGGCCAATTTAAGCAAAGCTGACTGTTAGGTTATAAATCTCGATTTGGCAAAGCTGGGAAGAAGAAAAAAAAAAGTGAGATCGGGGAATAGGTGTAATAAAGTGGCGCTGGGTGGAGGGTTCTAGGGGAGGGAGGAAGAAGATATAAGAGAAATGTTTATAGGTGGCGCTCGCTTCACGGTGACGACTAAATAAATGGCAAATTGAAATAGCGAGAAGTGAGACGGCGTTGTCGTCTATTCCGCGTTTGAAATATGAGGCTATTTTGGATATAGTAATAGTTTCCACCCCCTCAACACGTGCCCCCTCACCCTCCTTCACCCCTTCCTTATGCCCTAACAATCATTATCAATCTATCCCTCATCCTCCCGACTCCTCTTCCTCCATTCCAACAACTTCTTTTAGCGTGTAGATTTATTTATATCAAAATCGAAATTCAACCGCAGAAAACTCTCAATAAAGTATTTTTTTATTTGGTGGTTTTCTCCTCATCACCCACTTAGATATCTCCAAATAAAACACTTCCTTATCATTTCCAATTGGTAGACTGTTATTTAAAAAAAAAAACCTCAAAGAAGCAAAAAAAAAAACTTAAAGAAATAAAAAAATAGCTTCTCGAATTTTTAATTTTGCATTCAAAATCGAATTTTTTTTGTTTATTTTTACCAATATTTAGTCTAAAATATTTTGCTGGTTTTATTCTCAAATACTATCAAAATGCTAAATATAGACGTAAGAAAAAATACTGTACTTTGCAATGTTAGATGCAGGTTATAATGCCACGTGAACTTAAAACCAAAAAAAAAAAAAAAATTCTTTGATGATGTGCCGTACGGTAATTACGAAATCCAAATCCAAATTACGAAAATCAAATCAGAAACTCTCAAATTTCGTAATTTATACGGAAGTACAGTAATAGAAATGGTAACATGTAAAATGTAAATAGAAAACAAATATTTCTGTAAAATTATTATAATGTTTTATTTTATAAGGTCGGGTGTTATTTAAAAAAAATTAGTTTAAAAATGCAAAATTCATTTAATGTAATTTTAAAATAGAAAAAATATTACTTTTAAAATTCTAATTAAAGAATGTAGTTTTTTTTTTTTTGTCATTTAAAACATTGTAAATAAAAATGAATGACTTAAAGGAAAAGTCAGTAGGTATATAATCGTAATTGAACAGTGTTCTACGCAAAGTTACCAACCCAAAAACTTCGAAAACTGAGTTAAAACTATATTTACATCGTAAAATATGTCTTCATTAATGGGTAGAAACCACGCAAGCCTCCAGCAATGAATGATTTACTCCATAATATTTCAGGCAACTAATCAACGTATTTATTTTAACTAGTGTTTGAATTCGAAGAAAGCTACAACATCCGATAGCATCCCACTGGGTTAATAGCTTTCTATTAAACTATAAAGTTTTTAATTCTATTTATTAAAAACTTTCAGATACAAATCTTTCAAATTTTAATAAAATGTGGGTTGGTATCCTATAACATTTTCAAATAAATATCGTTAAATAAAAGAAAGTTAAGAGGTAATATCTACTTTTTACATTTTAATCCTCTCACTTGCTGCAAAAATCATTTGGCAAATTGAAATGAGATAATAAAAATGTAATTTAACTTTTACGAGTTTTCAAATTTAAGACTTCTTATTAAAAACCTGAACGCTAATTTAAAAAGGGGGTAAAAAAAAATGCGGTTTACCATAATATTTTCTATCGATTTTGGCTTTGAAACATTAGAAAACAAATGGCAAGATATTGAGGAGGCGTGGTTTCGATTATTCGAGCGTAAACAAGTGCAGAAAAGAGGCGTGTCTTCCGTAATCCCGGTGATAAATTGGCGAGATTTTCAATCTCCCACAATACGCTTTGAAGCTAAACAGAGGCGATGCAGCTAAATAGAATGGAGATAGCGAGCGCGAGAAGCAAGGAGTAGATGGCGATTTATTTTATCTGCGAGCCGAGACATCCAAACGGCTTTCAAACTCATTTTAGAGGCCGTAAACCCTCACCATCATCAATTCCATTACAAAATTATATTCGAGAAAAATAGAATAAAAAGGGTTCAATTATAAGCCTATTTTAAAAGCCTATTCTCTTTTTATCTTCGCATTTCACATCACCCGCACTTTTCGAATTATCCTTCTTTCACTCTTTCATTCATTCTGGCTTTTTTTTTCTGTTTTTCTATTTCTCTATTCTAGCCCCGGGTTTCGACAGTGCATGGAACCATTCTCAGGTTCACGACTGGGTCATCACATGTCTCCCACAGGGCCTGTCTTCCTTCCGCCGGCCCTTTCAACATCCGCTCTCTATCCGGCAGCTTTTTTCCCTCTCAAAGGTTGGCCATCAACCTATTTCATCTAGTTTCAAAAGTGGTTAAGTCCAACATTTTATCAATTTATACTTTTAATAAAAGCTTCAAACTGAACAAAATTTATAGACTGTATGCTTTGAACTATCGATATTAAGAAAAACATATCACGATAATTAGATCAAAACAAAATTACATTGTACAAGTCTAATTTTATTTTTTGAGCAATTTTTGTTTTTTTAAAGCAAATAATTTAGACCTTTTTATAAAAAAAAAAATATATTAAGGGTCCGGTACTGTTAATGATACACGAATGAGTATTTAATTTATCAAAAGTTAATTAACAATTTTTTTCTGCAAAAATATATAGAGAATTATTTTTTATCCCACAAATTTCTAGTATTTTATTATCCTGTTATCCTATATTTAAAAAACATTTCTGGTATTATTTTTTTTTTTAGTTCAGCAAATTAACTACCGGTACTGTAATTTAATATTTTTAAAAAATTGAATGAAAAACAAAATTAATAAATTTTAGAAGAATTATTTTATTAAAAAAATATAGGCTACTTTCCTTTATTATTTTGCAATTCAATTTCACTCAAACAGAACTTTAGAATAATATTAATCATCAATAAAAGGTTTGAGGTACACTGTCTTTTAAACCCTTGGTTAAATTTGTGATGTCATTTTGACGTCATTGTTAAGCTTTTTGAGACTAAAATTAATAGTGTATTAGGTAAAAATTTATTTTCACATTTCAATAGGCCTAAAAAAATAACAACTAGTCAGCCCATCCACATTTATTTATTATTTTAAATTTAACCAATCGTAATTGTGTATTTCTAACTGACCACTTAAGAAATCAGAATTTAACTTCTTTTG
The DNA here is from genome assembly GCA_034692225.1 of Polydesmus complanatus. Lineage (NCBI taxonomy): Eukaryota > Metazoa > Arthropoda > Diplopoda > Polydesmida > Polydesmidae > Polydesmus > Polydesmus complanatus. The sequence goes on from JAQGAZ010000948.1 coordinate 34,954, forward strand.
AAACTAAGCGACAAATTTTATATTATTTATCACAGAATTGCTCTTTATTTATTTATAAAAGTCGATTAATTAATCATTGAAATGTGTGTTCATTTGTCTGCGCAGGATTTCCTCTATGTTCGTGCTGCCCACCGAAAAGTTCCCCATCGACGGCGGCGAGTGCTTCCCCGCACGTGCCTCGTGCCCCACCTCCTCCCCCGCCTCCCAACCTCCCCACGCCGCCGCAATCCATGCAAACGCCTACACCCTTCGACGTCAACGCCGTCATTACGCGTGAAAACCGTTCTTCTAGCGTGGCCGATCTCCGTCGCAAGGCACGTGAGCACTCTCAAGCAGTCTTCTTACAGCATCACCTGCTCGGCGCCACCAGCTCGTCTTCCTCCTCAAACTCATCTTCCTCCGCTTCCTCCTCCTCCATCGTTCAGCGGTCAACCTCCACGCCTGCCATCACGCCACCTATCGCTTGCGAGGTCAAAAATGAGATTTGGTAACGCTTTCATTCTTAAATAGCAATTAATTAATTGATTAACCTCCTGAAAACAAGCCGCGGCATTTAACGAAAATAACTTAATCCGGCGGAATCGATCACGCGCTACCGTAATTATTTAAGCTCGGCGCTAATCTCTCGACCGAAATCCTTATGGTGGAACAAGCTTAACGAGGAACGTCGCGAAAGTACAATATCCAAACGCTTTATTCTTCAAATGCATTTTCTTAAGATGTTAACATGAATTGAAAATAGTAGCCTATTATTATTTTTAAAAATTATTATCAAATACCAAAAACAAAAACAAAAAAATTGGTTTCCTTTTAAATTAATTTTACAAGTAAAAAAACACTTTTTAACACAAAACCTTACAATAAAACTTTAAAATTTTTCACATAACAATGCGTCATAATTCACTCATAAACACGTATTAATAAATATAATTTTAAACGCGTCACATAAAAGTCATAAGACGGTTTCAATACAACTTTGTGCTTATTCCACATGTTTAATTTAATGCTAACACCTTCAAACTACTTGTAGATGCATAGGGAAGCTAGTTATGAAACCCTAGAAGTGGAACTATTGTATATTCATTTAGTCGGTAACCGGTAACGATTTTTTCAATGTTGCCAATTATTGTGAAAAAATGCTAAAGTTTTTTGAGTGATTAAGACAAAAAGGCTTTCGGATGGGACCCAAAGATTTACCTCTTCTCATAATCTTAGTACATTATATGTACTGTATATCCCTTTCAAAGGACGGTCATAAAAGTTGTGGCCGTCCAATTGTCCATGGTTCCACTCTTATGGTTCTATAACTATTGTTACGAGCTGAATTGGGGTCTCCTTTAGTGATTTGAAATAAATTCAAAATTTTATGAATACAGTGTACTGTACATTCTAATTATTTTTGTCCAACACCAACGTTTTTGTACAAACTACAGTATTATAAGTTTTTAGATACTGTATACATTTTTGCTGTATATTTAAAACTGTAGTCTACTTGTTTTATACTAATTTCAGGAAAACGTAAACATTATTATTTTAGTTCCTTAAAATAATTTCACTTTTTAAACCAAAATTTGCAAAATTTTGAAAAATGTATTTTTGTTAACCGCGGTACAAGTGCATTAGAATTTTTGAATACAAAACTAATGATCAATTTAGAAATTTGCCGTAGAGTTCAACGTTAAACGAAGAGCTCTACCTGAACAGAAATATTTAATAAAAACGTTGACTAAATGCATGCATAATAAACTACAACTCAAAAAATAAAAATGACAAAAAACTCCCAATTTCTCTCTCTCTTTCTCTCTGCCTCTTTCTCCATTTTAATTAAATGCATTATCAATGAAGAAAAAAAAAATGATTAACTTTAGATGCAACTTCTAAAACGTTCCTCGAAAACATGAAAATAATCCTCTTTTTCTAAGTAAAATGCGGAAAAAATTAGCTTGAATTATGAATAATAAAACGTGGAAATACAAAATTTTTGTATATGACGCTACTACATCTTCTCCAGATTAAACATGTGCTTGAAACCTTTTATTAATCCTATATACATAAATGTAATAGCAGCCGATATACGTGCATTAATTTTAAATGATTAGAAATTAAAATTTGCTGATCTGTTTTATATTATATTTGCTTTTCGGGTGCATTAAATAAAATATTTAAACCCCGAGAGATTTAATTTAGAAATTTTTACTTAGCCCTTCCATTCCTCTCTCTCTCTCTCTCTCTCTCTCTCTCTCTCTCTCTCTCTCTCTCTCTCTCTCTCTCATTCACTCACTCTTTCCCCCCAATCTCTTCGCTATTTATCCCTCGTTTCTCTCTCTCGTTCTGCCTCTCTCCTTCAAACGTAGAATGTCATTTCATTAAATAAACAATGAAAAATTCAAATGTGAATTCAAAAGAGTTAGCAATTAAGTTAATAATTAATAAACTTCCCTATCCACCAAAGTAATTAATTTATGAAATTATTAACTAAAAAAAAAAAAAAGATCACCCTTAAGTGGAAGATTTTTGTGACGATGACGTCATCATTGCGTTGTATTAAATAGACAAAAGTTTTCTATCCGCAGAATGATTTTTAATCGTAATAATCATTATTATTCAATTGTAGCTGTTTATGTTTTAACAATTGTACATAGAAAGAAATAATAAAATGCACTGATTGTTATTTGGAATTAGTCTACCTTCGTAAATTTTATTTCTATTCTAACTCTTAATAAATTTAATAAACATTATTTGAATATTAAAAATAAAAACTTACAAAATGTCGGTATTGCATGTAGGTACACGGTCTGTCTCGCACTGTAGGTCTATGCACTTATTCCTTTTCAAAGAGGAAGTGATTCCGTCATCGGATGACCCACTTTTAATATTTGCTTTCTGTAAATTAAGCAAAAAAAAATTATTTATTAACATTAAATTATTCGAATAAAATAAATTCTCACAATGTATAAAAAAATACTATTTTCAACAAATTACAAATTCAACGTTAAAACTTATCATGGTCGTCAATCAAAATTAGTACATGTAACGCAGAAAATCGCTAAAACGATGATTTTTACACAAGGAATCGCCAACCACAATTCAACCCAAAAAATTATAGGTCCTATAAATTCATAATGTACGAGGAGTATGTATAAAAAAAAAGCTTTAAAGATATTTATTACAAATATTTTTTCTTGAGACATTTTCTCAGCCGAATTATTTTTTATTTATTTAAATTATATGGCATATTACAGGTATATTCAAATTTAATTAAGATTTTTATTAATGAATTTCAACCATTTGAGATTTTGATTTTCGAGAAATTTCAGAGTCTAATAGTTAATCAGAATTTATAAATCCACAACTGAAAAATAAGAATTGTTTGACAAACTATTTTAAAATTAAATACAACATTTTCGCCGTTTGATATTTTGGTTTACCAGAAATTCCGGAGTCTAACAAGCAAAATCTATAACGCTATATCCGCTATGACGCAATTCTTCGATAAACTAATTAAAAATTGAATACAATATTAAATTGTAAAGTTTTTCATTCGAATATTTTAACCATTGTATAGCACAGTAAAATAATCGGTACTCATCCTAATAAAGTTTGGCTTTTCACTTCTTTATTTTCTGCTAATAAATAATTTGCTTATCAAAAAAAAAATAACATTTACTGTAATTTTAGCATCGTATTTCATTTGTCAAAAAAAAAAAAAAAAAAAGTCAAGCAATAAAAATAAAAATTTCAACTAAAGTATTCGTATTTCTCAAATATTGTATTTTTTTTTGTTGTTGGTGGAATTTGAAGACGTACCATACTATCAAAGTTAACATTTTTATTTGGTGACTTTCCGTTCACGAGGGCTACCATTGTAGGTGACGGACAACGTCTCAGATACACATTTCTCCCTAAAAAGAAATCTACTTTTCACAGCTGGAGACGTGATATTTGGCGGGGACGTTATCCCATCCAGCATAATACATAAAAGCCTTTTGATAATGTAGTTGGGACCTCCCGGAGGAAGCGTGTGCCTCACATCCGGACAACCAACGCAACTACATCTTTTTTTTCTTCAATCCACATCGACGCTGAATAGAAGACAAAAAAACAGGTCAGATACTAACACCGACAACTCCTAGTATTTTTTTTTTTTTTCTTCTTTTTACTCTCTGATATTCCAAGTTAATATTGAGGAATTTACATGCGGAGTCAATGAAGATGGAGAGGCTTAAGTTTCGGACGATAAAAAGCTTGATGTATGTTGTGATAAAGACTAATGTAAATTCATTCAAGCGTTGTCCCTATTCCCTCGATGTCCGCCTCGTAACATCCAATTGTTAGTTGACTCAAAATTACCAGCTGATCCCTCGCTCACTCTCCCTCTCTCCATCACTCTCTCATTTCCATTCAAAATCATCACCATTTCCAAATAATACAATTACCATTTGTCACATTAGCTCCTTTCTTTCTCTCTTAACGTGCGCGCACCCCTCTATCACTCTCTCTCTTTAATACTCGGAGGAAATAAACAGTCATTCACTGCCCACTACATAGGAGAAATTACTCAGTGGTACAGAGTGCTAGCAAATTTCGCCTGCAATTATTACATATACCGAGCATCGCTTCAGTTAACCAAATATATTCGGTATTAAATATTAATGCAGCTGGTATTTTGCGAAATATTCAAGCCAACACTATAATTTATGTCAAAAAATATTCGGTTGGCAAAAGAAATTATTTTTCTCATCTGAACTCCTCTACTTATAAGCAAGATGTCAGTTTTTAGTTTGTAAATGAATGACTAAAAAGTGTTTGTCGTCGGTTTATTTTTAATGCGCGATGACATCATCAAATGAGTATCGACTTAATCAGTAAAAAGTTCGGCTTTCTTGGTCACGTGAGTATACTGTATTTTAAAAGAGGAAGCATTCTGATCGACTCTCTTCGTCCTTTAAAAATAGCAATTTTCTTAAATAACGAAGTATATAGTGCTTATTCTCCGGAAATCACGTCGCAAACTGTAGCAGAAAATCATAAACTAGGAGAGGAGAGTGAAACTCAACCGCAAATTCCATAATAACATAATTGTCTAAAATAATAATATAACATGAAAGACTGCGTAATGCTCATTACATAATTATTCTAAGATTTGAGCTAAATGCACTTTTAAGAGGTCAATTACAAAAAATGAGCGAATCTAAACCATAGAAAAAAACATTAACATGGTTTTATTTACCAATATCCAAATAAATTTAAGAAATAATTTTTTTAAAAAAATAAATGGCAAAAAAAGATTTTTTTATACATATATATATATATATATATATGTGGGGCAGCGAAAAGTTCTTATTTCAAAACGCAATAAAACCCATTTAATAAATTAGAATTTTTTTATTTTTTTTTTATAATGTAGGTACACATCTAAAGTTTTGTTTCACACAGTTTTGAAAATGATATCAGGTACGTGACGCCCCCAGTGCTCACACACTGAAGAGACCCATTTCTGGCCCATTAAGCAG
>JAQGAZ010000949.1:0-40452 GCA_034692225.1 Polydesmus complanatus
AAAATTCAACTGCTCATAACTCGCGAACCAGCAATCCGATTTGCATAAAAATTTACATGGGTATGTAAAATGACGTCTTTTTTCCAATGGCGCAACCCAAAAAAGCCCTCTGACCGAGTGAAAGTTTAGGTCAAATACGATAAAACCTAAATAACTCCTGAAATCGATGAGATATCGACCAATGGACAACGGCATCGTGTTGCTGAAGTCATTTTACATCTAAAAAGTTACTTTTAAAAAATTTTTAACACACTTGCTTTTTGGATGGATATCTGAGTTTTAATCAAATGGGAAGGCTAAAATAAGGGAATTTTGAAATTTCAACCACTCAGAGCGCGAAAACGAGCAATCCGCTTTTGATGAAACTTATTTTATAATGTAAAATGACCTGCTCTACACGATGGCGCAACTTTCAAGCCTTTATCTCTCTTAGTTTTTGAGTTATGCAACCGAGAAGTTTTGAAAAAGTACCCTGACGGACAAAAGTTTCAGCTCCCAAATGATAAAACCTAAATAACTCCTGAAATCGATGAGATATCGACCAACGGCATCGTGTTGCTGAGGTCATTTTACATCTAAAAATGTACTTTTAAAAAATTTCTAACACACTTGCTTTTTTGATGGATTTCTGAGTTTTAATGAAATGGGGAAGCAAACTAAGGGAATTTCGAAATTTCAACTGCTTAGAGCCCGAAAACGAGTAATCCGCATTTGCTGAAACTTTTAATGGCTATGTAAAATTACCTGCTCTACATGATGGCGCAACTTTGAAGTCTCTATCTCTCTTAGTTTTTGAGTTATTCAACCGAGAAGTTTCAAAAAAGTGCCCTGACGGACAATAGTTTCACTTAAAAAACGATAAAACCTAAATAACTCCTCAAATCGATCAGATAACGACTTATGGAACCCAGAATCGTGTTCCAGAGGTCAACTTACATCTAAATAGTCACTTTTAAAAAAATCAAACATAAGTAACTGAAATTATTCATTTCTAAAAGTTGTCTAGTTTATATTTCACTTGATAAGGAACTTCCAAGTCAAAAAAACTTTTCATTCATAATCTATCGTTTCTTAACTATTTATTTAAAGGTTTTCAAGTCCGAGGTTGAGGGTTTGTTGTAAATGCCATTCACGAGAACTTTTTTTTGAATATTGTTGTAGCTTACGTCTATTTTGATTTGTAACTTAAGTTAAATACTCCGAGTATTATTTTGCCAATGTTTGGCAACACCCCGTGTATAAATTGGAAGATTTAAAAACCAAATTATCGAGACAAACGCATAAACAGTGCATGCTTACATTCTTTGGAATCTTCTGGATAATACTTGTCGTAAAAATCTTTTATAAATTCTTCTATTTTGAATCCAAACTTTTGATAAAGTAGAACTGCCGGATTAGTTGCAGAAACATGTAAAGTCAGATCTTTGCCCCTACACGTCTTCAAAATCAATAAAAATTAAATTTAGTACAACAGTGTCAATAATATGACTTTGCCATTTCGAAATACCTGAATCAAATGGTAGATCATAAAAGTTGCAATTCCTGCGTTTCTCCATTCAGGATGAGTAAAAACAAAGTTAACATAAGCTTCGTTTTGTTGGTTCTGCTTTAAATTGGGAACCATAAACGCAAAACCAATAACAAGCTTTCTGGAAAATTTATAAATAAAACATAAATTTAGTACAAAGAAATCGAATACATTGCACTGTATATTAAAATATTTTTGGTAATAATATTTTTTTTTTAATTAATAAAAATTAATTATAAAAATGATTTACCTGTACTGCACAACACAACTAAAATCGGGACATTGTAAGCTGTCGGTTACTAAATCAATACATTATAAATATGCAGTATTTTGAATTTACAAAATAATAAATTACAGTCTATTCCTGGCCAAAAAAATTCTGAACAAAGAGCATTTACTGATGAAATGTGATGTAGCTGTACATAACAATAAGAAATTGGATCTGGTTGAGGAATTTCCAAGTCTGGATTTAATCTGAATTGCGAACAAATTTATAAAATCTACTTTAAATTTAAAAAATTATAAAAATTTACCTTTTCCCCCTTTGCTGAATTTCTTCCAATAAACGCAACTTTAAAGGTTTACTTTCATAATCTAACCAGATAAAAGGCTTCAACTCACTAAATTAATTAATAAATCACAACTATATCCACTTCAGTTTTCTTTAAAAAAAATTACTTTAGCAAATACATACCGATTGGTGTAACGGCTTTTAATAATATTGAAATTTTGATTTCCCATTAATTTATTGTAAAATGTTGATTCTTTTATACCTTGGCAACCATAATTTATTGGATACTTCTACAATAGAAACAAAAAAAATAAAAATTCTGATCATATTTACAATTATTGAATATTATATTAACCTGAAATCGATTAATAAGGCAATAATCATTTTGCCAATTTGAAGAGACAACAGCTTTCTAAAATCAGGTTTATTATTATTTCAATCGATTAACATAAATTAATATTACCTTTTCAAATCCAATTTTGAAAGACGTTGATTCAGTTTGCATATCCTGACTAGCATTAATAAAATCATCTAAATTAAATATGGGAATATCGAGTCTACGCTTCAACTATTTAAATAAAAAAATTAGTAAAAGTAGTAAATTACTAGTTGACTTTGAAATTTGCAATCACTTCACTCACTTTTAAAAGTTTAAGCTTTCTTGTTAATCTTTTTCCGCAAGGATTGCCTTCGATTGCTTTCGAAAAATTAAGTAAATCTTTTAAAAGTTTTTCTTCTTCATAAGGAGTAATGCGCCTTAAACTGTTATTAAAATTTTAAGTTATTATAATAAATGTTTACTGATCAAGAGTAAATTGATTGTACTAAATAAACTCTTCCATTTCTTCAGAATCATCTAAAGATTCCATATCGCGAAAGCCAATTTCGTTACATGGAAGATTCTCACTTTCGTCTTTTTCCTCTAGTTCTTCATTTGCCGCCTTTTCATCTCCCTCTAAATTATTACTACTATTAATAAAATTATAATTAAGCGCATTATCGATATTTTATTTATATTACCATCACACATTTGAGAAAATATGTCTTCTAAAGAAGGAGAAGAAGCCATTGAATCAGGAATAATATCGATTAAATCATCGTCAACAAAAGGTATTTCGCATTCTAAAATATCTTCAGAATCATCCATTAATGGCAGTCCTAATTCTTTTTTCATTGTAATTATAGGTTCCTCTTGCTTTGTCACTGGTTCAGTTTTATATCGCTTCGATTTATTTGTACTTCTTCTAACAATGTTTTTGTAACTTTCTAACTGAGATTGAACTACATTAGTACTTGAACCGCAAGTATTTTCTGAGACTTCCACACAAGGCGTCATTTTCTTTCTTTTTGCTACATTTGCAGGTATTGATTCTTCACCAATTAAAATAGCCAGTTTATAAAATTATTTTATTTAAATATAGGCCTATAACATGTCAAATACCCAAATCTTTTCTTCTTGGCGGTCGAAATTCTTTAAGAGCCCACCAACCTGATTCATTCAATTTGCTGGTTCCAGATTCGAACACTGCTGGGCAATAAGCTGATAAAGTACCAGCAATAGTTCCCTCCCAATTTTTGGTTAATTTCCTACATTAGTAAAATAAGATTTAAAAATTATATTCTAAAATTCCAATAGAACATTAAAGATAACTCGATAAAATCTTACTTTTGTCCAAAAAATGAAGACCAGTTTTTGCCAACAAAAGCACAAATGTGCTTCTGATAATGATGAAAGTTGTACTTGCCCCGTTCTTGAAAATGAAGGTTATATAACGTTAACATAAGAACATGACACCTTAAAAACCACACAAATATGTTTAATATAATTATGTAAAGCATTTAGTATAATTTCATTAAATTACCATTGCAGTTTCATGCGAGTGAATTCGTGTTGCTTTTTAACGCTGCAGTTCTTGCATATAAGTTCGTATAATACATCACCTACTAATTCTGATGGCTTGGATTCCAAACAAACTAAATAAAATAATAATACTGCATCGTTAATTTAATAACTTCCCAGTTTATTCTTTTTAAATAAATTATGCAAACTACTACATGTACCTGTGTGAAATGCTTCTTTACATAGTTTACATTGAAAATTACAACCTGTGGGAAATACTTCTTTACATATTTTACATTGAAAATTTGTATCAGCTGTAAGTGACGATGCTTCACAGTCCATTTCACAATTTTTTTTTAAATAATTATATCAGCATTAAATTTATTATTTAAACAAATTACAGTATACAGTACAACCTCCTTCAAAAGATAACACAGAATGAATGAACATGTACTACCGGAAGACGCCGCTAGATAGAGCTGCGAAGGCACGTGGCACATCAAAATAATCGCGATAACTCAAAACGGCCACAAGATATATTTATTTGGGTTAGGCAAATATTATTATTTTGTAACCACATTTGAAGGATTTAGCCCATTTTATGGTAATTAGTATAGGTAAAATTCAACAGTAGATAATAATTATCTATATTATTTCTCATAAATAAAATATCTTGTGGCCCTTGTAGGGCTCCGTAGTTTTTTTTATAAACATTTTGTTTAAAGGGTTCACAGACATTAGGTTCACAACCAATTTTATCGAAGTTTTAAACTTAAACATCAAAATAGACTAGTTTTATTCAAATCAATTATTAATACTCCGAGTATTAATCTCGAGTCCCCTCGAGCTATTATACTAACGCTATTCGAAGTTTAAATAATGGTATTGAGCTGTATAATACATTAAAAAAATTATTTTAAGACCTATTCGCTCTAATTTTTCGTACAATAAGTCAATGTCGTTCAATAACAAATTCAACAGACAACTTTAATAATCCTCTCGTTTTCCAAAAAAAAAAAAAAACTTTTTAAAAGTTAACCCGATATTATAAAGCATCTAAACAAACGCGTGAAAGTAGAAACACATAATTATTATACTTACACAAGATCACGTTTGTAAACAAAGAGCATTTTCTTCTTTTTTATGATTTCTCCTTCAGCATAATATACTGCCGGTAGGACAGTAAAGAAAAAAGCCCCCCGAAAAGCTGTGCATATATTGTCGACAAGGAAAATAGTTAAGTTTACAATTGTAAAGTTTTATTTTTTATATTTTTTTAAATCTCCAAAAACAAAACTTTCAAGAATAGTGTTCGAATTCCTACATCTTGTTACTTAACATCACAATTTTACAAAATTTAACTTCCAACTTATATTTTTTAAAGAACCTCAAGTTTCACTCGTTTCAGTAGCAATCAACCGGTTTAAGCGAATCCAAAACCTTCTGAACATTCATGAACAGCTTTCAGGAGCATAGTACAAAGTTTATCGAAAGTTTCATATGCAGGGAGATCCAATTGATTGAAACTAGAACATAGAAATATTAAAAAATTAAAGCAAAATAAATTATAAAATGTGAAAATATCTTACCATGTATGAGCAGAAGGTAGCCGATCTGTTGATCGATCATCGCGATGAATTTGGAACTTTTGAGTGCCACTCATACCCTCCAAAGCGGCAAATCCTTGTAATGGTACTTTGGATGTTCCAGTAACAAATTGAAGAAACTTGGCTCTATCGGCTTGATCAAAAGAACGTAATGCTCGCCAAAACCATTGAATCTTAAAAATTAACAAAAGTTAAGATATTTGAACCGTTAATTCTTTCAAAAAAGTTTACCTGTAGCGATGTAATTTGGTATTTATAATATTCAGTATTAGCTTTCAAATCATCAATGTCAACAACAGGTAGACCAGATATGAGCAGTTCTAGTTCCTGTTCGTTAAATATTGAAATTAGTCGTTTGGGAATGATATCGTAAAATCCTTCCAAGAAAGCGTTTAGCTGTTTTCTAATGGCCCCTGTCATTTTCATTTGACAGACCAAACGAACATATTCTTGTTTATTTTCTTCGTTGACGACAATATTACGACCATTAGGTTTTAGATCACGAGCTTCAGTTACCCCAAACTCTTGAACCTTTTAGAATAAAAATGAAAATAAGTATATAAGAACTACGTTATATGAAATGGAGACCGTAGTAAATAAAAAAATATATTTTTACCTCTGTACTATAAGTCAGCTCATAATCCAATTCTTTAATATCGTGTTCTAATAAAAACACGAGACCCTGGTAAAAAGCATAATCCTCACTTTCCATATCTGTATACCTAAATTTAAAAATTATTTTAGAATAGGAAATGAAATTGTTAAAACTGCAAAAAAAAATGACTTACTTTACAAGTTTTCCAAGGATATGTTTGTAAAACGAACGTGTAAAGTAGCAATCAAGAAGCTTGTTATCATAAATAGCTTTAGCTATTACGTGCCCAACAAATTTGAAATAACTTAGATGGTTGGAGTTGCAGTGCGAGGACGAATTAATCATGTAAGTGACACGATCGCCAGGTGAAGTTGTAAATAATGCGTACATTGGATTAAAGATTTCCCTGGAGATAATCGTGTACCATTCTCTTAATAATCCGCCAGCATCTTGGCCCTCCTCGCCTGAAATGTTTAACACGTTATTAAAAACCGTAAAAAAATCTTTTTTGCAAAAAAAAAAAAAAAAATGCCACACTTGCCTTCGAACACAATATAAAACCTATTCTTCCACTCTTCAGCTGTTCTTCGATGAAGTTCTCTGAACGAATCTTCAAACACGTGTTCTCTTCGAACGTGTACGGCTAAATCTTCTCTACGAATGCCTTCGTCCAACCTATCCAACTCTTGGCGAAAATATCTCCGTTTAATATCGAAATCTAAAATTCGGGTGTGATCAACTAGCATAGCAAATGGCCCTTCCGCCAAATGGACAGTCGACTGACGCAGTATTTGATTGAGCACAGTGCGATGAGTCTCGGCGAATGTCAAAAATTTTTCCATATCAGGAGAAGCAGGTGGAGGAGTTTGTGAATTAACTGACGAACTTAGTTTTGCTACGCTTAGATTTTGAGACGAATCATCAATTCCAGAATTGCTAGTATCTTCGCCCGGTTGTAATGGCGAAAGGGGAGCCATATCTAGATGTATATGAGATAACTGACTTTCACGTGATTCGGCCTGTTGTTTACGATGACGAACCTTTTCCTAAAATACACAAAAATTAAATACAATATTATAGTCACAAGATTTAAACTATAAAAATGAAATTGTCTTACGGTATCACTAGCAGCAGCATGAACCAGAAAAAATGCCTCAACAGCAGGTTGAAGAACAAGAACGGCGTGATGATCAGAAGTATCAGCTAATTCTTTCAAACACTCGCTTAAAGTTTCCCATAGTTCATCTAGTTGCAGCTGCTCACTTAGCCTCGGCAATTTTACTTCATTCTTATCCGTTTCTGCTAAAGCAATATTTATAGCAACAGAAATGGTGTCAGCAATAGTTCTTATTGCTCTGGATGGCGTTTGCGCGGCAGAGTTAGAAGGAGAACTGACATCTACCTCCATTGGCGTACCCGGACGACTACTGCTAGTACCTGGTGCAACAGGAACTGAAGCAGATGCAGTAGTAGTAGTCACGGTTGTTGCTGTGGTAACCGTAGTAGTGGTGGTTGTTAGAGTAGCGGTAGTTGTATCAGCAGTTTCAGGCTGATTAGCAGATGAAGTGGAAGGTGCGTTAGTTGACGACTGCGCCGCCGCTCCCTTTTTCTTATTGGAGACTTTAATAGCCTCTCTTAAATGTACTATTACCTTGAGAATTCTCAAAAAAAATGCCTGGCTCGATGTTTTACTTGTTAAAAGAGCCATTGAAGGTAAATGAAGTTCTCTGCCAGCTTGAGCACGGTTGGCTGCAGTAAGAACCACGACATCTCTGGTAAATCGATCGCTGACAGTTCCTCGATGAACCGAACGACTTGAAGAACCACTGTCGTCGGAAGCTTCGTCTTCAGGAATCTTAACTTTTTGTTTGTTATTCAGTTCTCTAAGATCTTGCATCAACGCTGCTATGTGCGTGCAAACAAACATTCCCAGTTTTCTCGAACCTCCCAACAATAAGCGTAAAACCGTTTCGCAAACCACAGGATTGCCTCTAGATAGTTGGAGTAGAAACGCCGTGGCATCTTCAAGACCCTCTTCAGAGCATGATTTTGAAGTTAACACTTCCACAGCCAATTTAAGGTGCTGTTCTAACACCGGATCTTCGTGAAGTTTAATGAAAGACGAAGAATCAGATTCAATAAAGGCAGAGTTAGAGTTCAATGCGTTTGAAGGAGCAGCACTTTGTCGAATATTTGGCGCAGTTGAGGGTTGAACTATTTAAAAAATTACATTAAATATTATTTTTTTTAAAAACTTTAAAAACAGTACGAAGGTAACTAAACAAACAATAAATGGGAATAATTTTACAACCGGAATAATTTATAAAAGTAAAAATGAACGAGAAACGTAATAAAATTATTATATTCCCAGTAAACTCATAAATGCAAATATAAACTAAAACTAACGTTTAAATAAGTTACGTCAAATAAATTAAGAAAAAAAGTTTATAACTTACCGCTTGAACCAGAATCATTAAGTCCAATTGAAACAAGAGCTAGTAGCCTTAAAAGACGATCGGTTAACGCGGAGCTCTTTTTGACTATAGGGTGACTTAGCATAGCGACCAGATGACCCAAAGGAGACGATTCAAAAGAAGCCGCGCCTGCTCCTGTTGTTTCCATAGAAACACTGTTAAGCGCACTTTGTTCATCTTCAGTAGAGGAATGAGTAAGTCTAGCAGTCATACTGCGGCCGCTAGCCCCGCTTCCACTTCCTTTTCTGCCTGGAGTTGTAGCGGAATCTAAACGGACAAGTAGATCCCAAAAATCAGTATCTCTACTTGTCCCAGGAACAGCTAACGTTGCATTTGGAGTGGCTTGGGATGCAGATTGTGGAGTTGTTGACGTTGAAGGACTTGCAATGTTCGAAATTTTATTTAATGAGCAGATCAAACTCTCAGCAGGAATTTCTTTTACTTTACCAGGCACAAAATAACTTGGGAAACATTTGGCTAAAGAAATGAGAGTATCTAGAACATGTCTGCAAACTACAGGAGCAGCTTGGCTATGAACGTAAACCGGGCAATGTACAGTCGCGTTTGATTTCTTATCTTTTTTCTCGCTCGATGCCAAAGGCGGAGGTATAACGGAAGTAACACCACCAGAACTTAAAGGAGATTGTGTAGCCGGCAAACCTGAAGGACAATGAGAGCTAGTATGTCTATGGTGAATTTGGAAGACATTTGCTCTACAACCTAACGCAGCATCCATACTTATCGATAACCAAGAAGGTTGTGAACGAGATACCGAAACGCGATGAAGTCCTAAAACAGGATCAATTGCGATTTGCTGTCCGCTGCTTCCTGCACCGCTACTTGCTGCAGAACTATTCTTTTTAGCCCTTTTCGATGGCTGAACATCAGGAGACTGACTCGTCTCATTAGGAGAATAATAATTGCTGTTAAGCCGACATTCTCCGGTTTTATCAAGTATAGAAAGTAACGATTTTATAACCCATTCCCGTGTAGCTGTATGATAGCAAAGATTTCTTAAAACACGATGAAGCCTACCGGTATTCAGCTTTGGTTCATCAACAAATAATAAAACTAGAAGGCAAGTTAAAGCTTCATGATCCAACAATTGACGTCCACGTAAACGTAAAGATGCTCCACCGGGAAGATTACTTCTTCCATCAGCTCCGCTCAAAGTTCCCAATCCACTTCCGGTGCGGCTTGAAAGACTTCCGGAAAACGGCCAATGTCCACGATGAGAGCCGTCCGCATGAATTGTATATCGCGCACTGCTTAAACGTCCTACTGAGATTAAAAACAGCATTAAAAAGTAATCTAATACGGAATACCAACATCACTTTCAATTACCAGTATTTCGAATGATGTTAGACAAAGCTGTCCCATGTCCAAACAACCTTTCTTGCATTTGGCGATGATGAGCCTCCAATTCTCGCCGCAATGACTGAGCTTCAGCTGCTAAATCGGGCGGAAGAACGGCTAATACAGTGTCATCCATATCCGCTAAAACCTTTTAAATCACAAATTTAGTAAACATAAGTTCTTTTAAAATTTAATAAAATAAAAT
This sequence comes from Polydesmus complanatus, assembly GCA_034692225.1. Taxonomy (NCBI): domain Eukaryota; kingdom Metazoa; phylum Arthropoda; class Diplopoda; order Polydesmida; family Polydesmidae; genus Polydesmus; species Polydesmus complanatus. The sequence goes on from JAQGAZ010000949.1 coordinate 10,117, forward strand.
TATGAGAATGAAAATTGTAACTGCATCAGAAATCCACTCAACTTATAAACGAAATTAAGCGGCCAGTAACAGCAGTTTGCTTTTTTCTCTACCATCTATTACATAGCCTCAAAATGATATTATTTTGAGTTCGTTTAACAAATAGATGGCTTAAAAAATTAATTAAATAATTTGTACCTGTTGTCGTAGCGTAGGTGGTAGCGTTTGAATGAAACTGCTTGGATCAACTGGAGCATCAGGATTAACATTTTGAGACGCCAATCGTTGTTGCTCTTGACGTTGTTGTGCAAGTACTTCTTCTTGAATATGAGGCGGTAACGCCGCCAAAAAATCAGGATTGACTTCAGTGAAGCCCGCCGCCTGAGCTTCTGAAGCTTGCGCTTGGGCTCTTTGGCGAATTCTTTGTAATCGAAGCTGTTCGGCTATTACTTCTTGACGAATATTAGCAGGCAAAGCTGCTAAAAATGATGGATCAACCCCTTCAGGTATTTCTTGCTCAGTTGAGGGAGCGGGAGCAGCAGCAGCAGCGGCAGCTGGCGGTACTTCTTCAGTGCTGGGAGTAACAGCGGAAGATTCAGATGCAGGTGTACTAGCTTCCATCTGACCCCTAATAACATTATCAAAGCATAATTTAGTAACACATTTTTGTATAAACCGAGTATTAAATATAAATTACAAAATTTCGTTAGCTTCATTTGCTTCTTGCTCAGCAGGTTTGTCTCTACTCGATTCTTCTTCAGATTTTGAGTTGTCCGACGTTTCTTCGTTCGTTTGGTTTTGCTGAATATTTAACTCTGTCGATTGTGGATTATTTACTTGACTAATTGTTTCACCGGCAACAGCGCTTGAAAGAGTTCTTTCGTCTGGGCCTGAAGTAACATAATCCATTGGAGAGTCAGGAGCGACAGTTGAAATTGAGGTTATGGCGGCTAAAGCTGAAGAAAAAGCTGCCCGAACTGACGAAGAAGCGTTTGAAGATGACGCAATCGATGACGAAGACGATGACGTCGTCGACGAGGATGATGGTGAATTGAACCAAGATGATGGAGAAGAACTAGTTGGCGTCAAAGATGTAGTAGTTTGCAGAGGTTGATCTGCACCATATGGTGCAGTTTGATCGGTGGCGACCAGATCAGCTGATGACGTTGTAGAAGGCATTTCATCTACAGAAATTACAGCCGTTGCAGAAGTAGACGAAGAGCTTTCCACTGCCAAAGATAAACTATCAGTTTGCTCATTTACAATTTTTTCAGAAGTAACAGATTCAAAATTGTTTAAATTTTCAGTCACGGTAATAGCAGACTCAACAGCGGCGGCTTCAGCGACACTAGACACAGTTTGAACTTCGTCTTTTTTCTCAGTGGCTAAAATTTCGGCTTTCATTTTTTCAGCTTCTTCTTCTGCAGCTTGAAGAGCTTTTCTCTTTTCTCGACGTTCATTCAGCTCAATATCGCGATGCTTTTCTAAAGTTTCAACAATTATCGGTTTGATAGCAGTAACACAGTCGTGAACACTATCACTGTCTAGCACTTGAGATTCTTCTGTCCAGCGGACAAGAGCAGAGGGAATGTTGGCTAGCGATCCCGATGGGCTACAGCCACATAAAGTATTCGAATCCTAAACACCAATAAATTTAGTAAAAGTTCAAATATATAACTTATAATTATTTTAAAAAAACCTGAATTTCAACGAGATCTACATCAGTGACAATTCTAAGATCATCATTAGAAACTAAAACTCTAGCTTGAGAAGATGTTGAAGCTTGACCGTGCAAACCAGACGTCAACTGCAAAACGTCGTGAGCGGTTGGACCAAGAAGTCTTTGTAGAATAGCTGGAGGATTAGAATGTCTTCCCGCACCTCCATATGCTGCCAAAAGACCTGAAGCACTTGATATTCCAGTGCCAAGAGCGGACGCTCCTCCCCCTGTCAAGCCCATGATAGTAGTATTCAACACGCCTCCACTAGTACCACCACCTCCGGTTCCACTGCCACCTGCTGCTCCACCTGTACCACCAACTCCAGCGTAAATGTGCCAGCCATGAGATGAAGAAGGAGCAGTAAATCGATAACTACCACCTCTAGTTCTATCTGTGCGATGTAATCGTGCTAAAAATGAACTCTGCGAATCTTGATGACGAACCAAGAGGGGATGAGTTCCCGCAACCAATCCTGGAGCAGGTGGGATTGCTGGACCAGTATGCTCGTTGCTGTTTACGATATCATCCATCATGGGACCTGGAAACAAAGTCCTGATCATTGGGGTTCCAAGAACGAATGATGAAGTACCTACGTGAAAATAGATATGATATCAAATGGTCGACCATTAAGGTCGCCCACTTTAAGAAAACTCAAACTTACCATCTAAACGAATAAAAAGATCGTCTCCACGTTCATTGATACGAAAGATACTATCTTCTAAATCATGAATGTCCTCATCTGCATCAAACTAAAAATAAAAATTTCAAATTTTAAAACACTTAACTTCTTGAAATTATAATTCAGAATTCTACTTCTTCGTCGTCGTCATCATCTTCTTCATCCTCCTCTTCATTTTCATCTCCTTCATCTTCATCTTCTTCTTCATGTTCATCATCTCGCTCTTCTTCTTCTTCCTCATCATCATCGTCATCTGATGGTTCAGTATCAGAGTCGGAATCCGACTCACTACTGCACTGGTTGTCAAACACGCCTAAAAAATAAAAATTAATAAATTCCAAAAATATAAAAAAATGGTAACTTTTAAACTAACTATCATGTCTAGACGATGATATAAGTTGCGAATCAGGAGGGTCAAAATCTTCCGTTTCTACCGAAATAATAATCTCTTGTGAAGAGTTTCGCCCATCATCACTTTCTAACCTACGACGATGACCCGAATTACGATTTCCAGAACGAGAAGTTCTCTGTGAATGGTGATGATGATGTGTTCTTTGATGAGAGTGGCGGTGGTGATGTCGCGGATGGCGTCGTCTAGGAGCGCATGTTTCTACAAGAATGCTTTCAGCTAAAACTTGACTATCATTCGTTTCTCTTAAGCGACCAATGAGATCATCCAATTCAGTCTCATGCTGTTCGGCAACAGTACTCTCCAAACCATCTGTTGGACCAGTAGTATCCAAAGCTAAATTGTCGTTGTCGGTATTGTCAGTGATGTCTTCAGTTGTAGCTTCTAAAATAGCATTGGTTGCTTCTGACGTGCTGCTAGTCGTTACCGTGGGAGCCGTATTAGGTTCTTCATCAACAAGTTCTGTTACATCCATAGGACCATCGTCCGCCAAACGGGATGTAGTCTGCTGTTCGACAACTTCACTCAATGGGGTAGATGTTTGATTACCTTGTTCAGCTACTCCTGAAATATTATTAATGCTATTCGAACCACCAATTGATAATCTGTTACTCTTATTTGTTAATCCAGGTCGGCTGATGACAGTCGTTGGCTGATTCACTGACCTAGACAAGGTTTCCAACGGCTTCAAAGCGGCGTTGACAGTAGCGGCCATGTTAGGACTTGATAAATCTAAGCAATGTGGAACTCGAGCCAAATCTTGCATCACATTCTTCTTAATTAAAAATCGAATTATATTGTTCATTCCCAAATTTTGATGCTTGTACGCATTCGAAGTTATCCCTCCGGTCGTCGGTTGTACTGGACTAGTAGTTGGACACGATTCAATCATAGTACACACCAAGTACGTAAGAGATTGAATGCAATTGTGCTTTTCGGTTCCTTCGGGCATAGATAACGCTCTATTTAATGCTGCCTTTACCTAAACACAAAATTAGTAAATTTTCCATTACAAATTTAAAGTTTAATAATTTACCTCAGAAACGAGAGCTGTTTGAGCCTCCGGGGAATGGTTGCATGAAGCCAAAGCTGCTATCAGCATTCTCGACAGCGCTAACGTATCTTTATCCCCTTCATTGTGACACTGCGGCACAAGCCTATCAAGAATAAACGATAGAGCGGTGCAATCTTCAGTAATCAGTTCACTTTGTCCAGCTTTATAAGTGTATTCTGCGACTAAACGAGCACAACCAGCATACGACCTGACTAACTCCGCCAACAATCTACAAACAGCTGATTTTGGAAGAGCAGGTCGTGACAAATCGGCAGCTTCCAATTCAGCCGGTGTTTTTGGTAAAGGTGTAGTAGTTGCAACAGCAGCCGGAGTGGCATTTGCAGCAGTTGCGTTTCTAATGACAGCAGGAATATTACTAGATGAATTTGTAGCAGACGGAGTTTCGTCAGCAACAACGGGATCGACATCTTCGTGTTGTAATAAATCACTAGTACTTCCATTCCTAGATAATTCTCGTCTATTAGTAAATACAAGTCTCAAACCGTCAGCAGAAGGCATTCGTTCAACCGTCGCGGAGTTCTCAGCAACCGCTGATGCTATAGGTTCGGTTGGAGGAGTTTTAATAGCCAAGGCGTCTAGTAGATCACAAATAACTTCGCGTATAGGTCCTTCAAGAACAGGCACAACAGTAGCTTTGGCTGGAAGAGCTTTTAACAATTGCACTCCCAAAGTACCAGTCAAACGACTTTCTTCTTCTTCACCTATAAAAACACAAATATTAAATTATGTTAACATTTTAGCTCCGAAAGTCTATAGTTAATCCGCTCTCACTTAATGTTTCTCAATATACCCGGTACTTAAAATGTATACTTTTTTACTATTACTGTACAAGAAAAATTTATAGCAGCAAGGATTCACCAAATGTCTTTTAAAGAATTAATTATTCTGTTTAAAAACGTTATATCAAACTTTTAACAATCGTTTTTAGGAAAAAATACACCAGTAATAAATGTTCGAGATTAAGAGAAATTCAAGTACAGTACAGTAATAATGAAAGCAAGTAATAATTTAACCAGAAATAATTTAATAATTTTGTGCAAAAATGATTAAAAATATCTACAAATCCATAATAAAAATAGCCTTAAAAAATTTTAAATCTTTGAAGTTAAAAGACGGAAAATTAAAATTTACAAATATTAAAAATATTTACCTCGCTTAAGAGTTGAAGTGGGTAAGGCGACTCTTAATATGTTGCATGCTACTTCCACAAATTGTTCGGGTGCCCTACAGGCAGCAGGAGCGAGTACTCGCAACAAATAGTGTAACTCTTTAGATCCAACAGTGCTTGACGATGAATATGTCGTAGATCGGATAACTTTTTCCATCGTATGTAACAAAGTTCGTTGTTCTTCCATAACGTGTCGCACGAGTAAAGTTGCTAAAGATGTAAAACCTGTAAATGCAGATACTCTGGTTAAGCGCAGCAAAAGGCGAGGTCCGCCTAACTCGGCGAAAATGAGTGCCATTTGATGATTACGCGTTAAACGTAAACACAATCGCATAACAGCGTGTAAAGTGTCTGCGTCTACAGGAATTGCGATGAGCCCCACGCAAGATCGAACGATGGTAGCTTGCTGTTCTAAACTCAAACCGTTTATTTCCAAATATCTCTTGTCGGACGATCCAGATTGATCATCGGTCTCCATATTATCCTGATTTCTTATCTTTTGAATTTCCGTCTCATCTTTTTCTACGCTTGTCGACTCTTCCTTCTTCTCTTCTTTCGCTTTCAACGAGAGCATTATCGGTCGTCTATTTCCAGTTTCCTCGTTAATCTGCACCATAGTGGCAAATTGAACAGTATATCTTCGTCTACCTGCGTTAAACCTAGCACTGGATTCTCCAGCTTCATACGCGTCATCGATTACTTTGTTGCTAACTGCGTTATACAGGCACCACTTTCCAGAACGATCATCGAACCACTTCCACACGTGAGAAGTTACCTTTGACATAGCCGCCTTTCTCTTCGTCGAAACAGACACCTTCTCATAAAGATCAATGAGCAGCAACAACGGAGCCAACCATTTCGGAGTAGGTAACGGTTGTGACCAAATTTCTCCTTGTGACGAAATATTGCTAGATCTAGCAGATGCAGCCGCTGAAAGGCAATTTTGTGCAGTCTCCAAAAGATGAACCAATATGTCTAACAAACCATTTTTTTCAGAGAAACGAGCGCAAGGAATTCTAGTTTCTTCAAAAAGTAAAGTAAATAGATGAACTCTCGCAGCTGTTTTTCCAGCCTCCCCGGATGTGCTCAAGTTTAGAGCCCATTCTGTCACAGTTCGAGTATCGCTAGTTACCAGCGGTTTGCAATCTTCGGTTAATTTCAAAGCGTTTTCCAAAATTTGACTTACTAAAGATTGCAAGCAATCATCTCTCCATTTTTCTCCATTACGTTGTATTACGGCTACCAGTAGATCACATAAGCGATACACGCACTCTGGCAATGCGTCTAAAAGTCGTAAAAATCCAGGCATCATACAACGAGCAAATTCGTCCAACGATTCGAGAGACAAGGGTTCTTCTTCTGCTTGCTTATCACGTTCAGCTTCAGTTTCTTCAGATTTTTCCTCGTTTGGCCCTTTATTATCTGTAGACATATTTTCACCTAGCGACATAGCAATGGCTCTCATCATTTGGTCTTCTTCCGATAAATCTAATTCCGATAAAGCGCTTTGTGATCCTCTAACGGTTGTATTATTACAATTCAAAAGAAAGTCAGTAGCATGTTCGATCGAATTAGTATGAAGCAAAGCACCAGTGGCGGCTTCTCTTGTGAAGCCCATGTCCATAAGCTGTTGAAGATGATCTGGATTAATGTCGTCATCCAAATTGCTTGACGCAATATTCCCAGAAGACGAAGCAGCAACGGCTGTATTCGATGTGCCCGAAGTAGTAGCTGAAGAGCTCGCGCTTGCGTCTACCGCCGCGCTCACCAAAGTCGATAAATTTGAACTCGATGCTAAATTTCTCGCTACCGACGTTTTAAGACCGCTACTTCCTGAAGGTTCGCTAGTTTCTCGATCCTTCTGATAGTCCTTGATTATTACTTCGCTGCGTAAAATGTGACATAATATAGTTAAAATAGACTCTGACATTCGTCCTCCATACACTTTAAGCGGTTTTTTATCCCACAAATACATTACCGCTTGAAAGGCACGTTTGTGAACGTGGATAAGATAGAGAACAGGGTTAAATGGGACAAAAGTCTGAGTTGGTTTCGTTGGAAGTGTGTGAGGCGATTCCAAAATTGTCTTAGGATTTACTAATTTTTCCAGTAAAAGTAGCCATGAATCAAGAAATTCGCCCGTGCCATCGGGAAGAGAAGGATGTTCTAATCCTTCTTCCAAAGGAACTGATCCACCGCATGACAGAGCCCAACGAAACGCGCTAGAATATTCAAACAAATAAAATTAAAAAAATATAATATATTTCTTTTTATAAAATCAACTTACTCAAAAAATGCATTTAACCCTCCTAAAGACAAAAACTTCTGCAACATTAAATGATAAGGAAATTTTTTCTCATCAAAAAGCAAGGGAGATGTAAATCCAACAGAACAAATGAAAAAGGTCAACCTAAACAAAAAAAAATGTTCTGAGTTTAATTCTTAAATTCTTTAATGATCTAAATTTACCTAAATTTAGGAACAGGTGAAGAAGATGGTGGCTCCCAAGAAAGCCCATCACTTAAGAGTTTCGTAAGTGCACAAGCCACAGCTCTAGCAGGAGATGATGGCAAAACCGGATTAATTGGAGCTGGAAGGCCTCTCCGTTGTCTGACGGGTGATCCGACGCACAATTTAACTAAAAGTCCAAAAAATTCTGCTAAGGCTCGTCCAAGTCTAGATGAACTGGAAAGAAGTGGCTTGATGTGTTTAATTTGCGCCTGTAGACCCAGCGATAGCTTAGGTTTGGTAGTTGGCATAGCCGCCACACCATCAGCAGAAGGTGATTTCGTTGGTTCGTCCACTTCCATCGTGTTGCTATCAGTTGATAAAGCTTCCATAGCCGTTGTTACCCCGTTGCTTCCCATCTCGCCTACACTACGAATTAAAGTAGAAACGTCATCAATATTTCTCAACTCTTTAGGAATAAGTTTGTCCATATCGGCCTTTCCAAACATACACCCTGGAGGCAAAGAATCGTCACTGCAAAGTGTCAATAGCACAGTGCTTTCCCAAACCAAAGACGTATAGAGTCTGCTTAGCCCTTTTAAAACCGTTAAACCCAATTCGGAACCCCAATGGCTGACGGAAATTGTCCGAACGTCGCTTTGACCAGTGCGACAAACTTGTACAAACATCATGATGTAAGCGTGGGCTGCAGCCATCGAGTGCAGAAGAGGAGTGGCTCTTGGATTTCCCACAGCATCAGACAACGAAGCAGCGTTTGCCAATTCATTTAAGAGAACAGATCCACCAGGAGTTTCCAAAGGACAATGTAGCGGTTCAAGAGCCTCCAAAACGATGTTCAGGTGCAACAAGCCCAGCTTCAAAACTGAAGGCTCGTGAGCGAGATTTAGAATTGTTTTGCAGACACTGGCTACTGATTGACAAGAAGGAGTAACGGGGAAGTCAATCGGAAGGTTAGCCAAACCTAGAATTTGCATAAGCGGTCCCAAGCCCTTTTGCGATACAAATTCACGACAGTGGTCATCCGTTGAATTATTACTCAAAATAGCGTCGACAAATTTCATCTAAAAATGTACCAAAAATAAAAATAAGCAATTTCATATTTGATCATTTCAGTACAGCATATTAAAATTCTTTTTAAAATGCTACTGTTGAAAAAATTACGGTACTTACCACATTGAGAATATAATCCATAAGTGGAATGGGAACTTTATCGTCAACATTTTCCTGTGCTGATGCACTGGAGGTTGAAGCCACATTGGCATTAATGGCAGAATTTTCAGTTTCAGAAGACGTTCCATTTGCCGCCGTTTGTTTAAGTGCACTTCCCGTGCTAGATAAATCGTCATCATCCTCTTCTTCGTCAGACGAACCAGAATCAGCAGCAGCTGCTGTCCCGCTAGTACCAGCACCCACATTTCTACCGGTAGTAACCGTCGATGAAATTTCGTTTTTAGCAGCAGGTCTCAAACAAGTGTATTTGGGATCAGATCCCATAGCGCAAACCTCTTCCAGCAACTGAAATATAGCAGTCATGGCGCTGGTTTTCAAACTGGGTTGATGACGCATCAGTTCATCCATTGCATTTCCTAAATTCGTAGCTGTATCCCCCATTGGATCAGAACTTCTACGACGTCGCATTGCCGGCAGATAAACCGGTGACAAAAGAACTTTAAATAAGCGTTCAAACGGTTTACAATGAACAAACGACTGCAGTCCTCTAGCGTTTAAACAAAGAGCACTAAAGACATTAGGCAGCGAACCTAAGACTTCTCGAGTTGCTGGGACATCTTTCACTAACAAAGCGTGTAAAACAACGTCAGTTAAACCATTATCCTGTAGAGAAGACAAGAGAGAAGGTTCCTGAAAGACGTAAACGGTAACGACATCTGTGGCAAGAAGAAACAAAGACGGGCCGTAATATTCAGCATTGCTAATGATGTGCTTTAACGATCTTGGTAACGAACCATCCATCACTTGCCTTATACTATCTGAAAAAGCCGAATCTTGAATTGCCTTTTTCAGAAAGTTGAGCATCGATTTTAATAGAGCTGCTCGTTGGGGCAGACACTGCTGAGCCCCATTAGTAGCGATTTCTGACGATGTCGCATTGAAACTTTCATCTTGTTGTAACTGGGACATTTCGCTAGAGACGTTGCCATCCTGAAAATCCATCGATGTCGAAGCGGATGAATCGGCATTTACGCTAATTACAAAAGGTCTTTCTTTCCTACAAATGTCAACTTCTACTTCCAAACGGTGAACAAATATATTAAGCACTGAATGAGCTTGAAATGCTTGCATGTCTAAATTGGTAATGAGATCAATAACTCGCACAGCTCTTGTCACAAACTAAATAAAGAATTATTGAAAATTAAATCAAACTAAAAAACAATCAAATTATTTGACTTACCGTAATATTTTCGGGTTCAATTCCTTGCCAATTAACTACTCGAAGAAGACATTCCATCATACCACAAGATACTAAAGCCTCTCCACCATTTTCGTAACTAGCCAAGTGATAAAGAAACGAAAATAACGCGGTTGCAAACGGTAGTGGAACAGAACTGCCATCATTATCTAAAATGCAAAATGTGTAAACAAAAGCGAACACCGTAATAATTACAAAATATATACCAGTTAGTGACTGGATTGAACTTCTGACTAAAACGGGAAGAAATCCATGATAAGATGCAGCTCCAGTTGAATCGATTATAGAGTTCAATTTCGGATTTCTGTCCAAGTGAATTATAGATGTTAGTGTTCTTAACGAAGCGGCTTTTATTTCCTAACAAATTAGAAAACGTCAATATCTTGCTCTTAAAAAAATAGTTTAATTTATCATTTACCATTAAACGTTCATCCTTTAATTCTAAAACATCCACCAGCTCTTCAATAAGTCCAGTGTAGAGTAGAGAATTCACACTATCTTGCAAAGCGTTAGAATAAACAACAATCGATAAAGCTTGCAGTCTTGACTGAACACATAGCAACCGCTTATGAAAGCTGGCGAACGCATGAGCCAACCTCACATGTGTGAATAATAAAGGTCTTTTCTCTACCGGAACATTATAGTGATTTAATATCGATTCCATTATCGCAGATGCAGATTTCTCTTTAGCTCGGTCTAAATTTGCCATGTGAATACTATGAACCGCGTTTGAACCATAGCCCGCTGCCTTTTTACCAGATGATTGATTTGAAGAACCTTTAATCTTCTCTTCGGTAAAATCCGAATAGTATTCAAAGTGTAAAGTAGTGGCGCTTGACGGAAATTTCTGGAAATAATATTTTTTAAATAATTTATTGGTACTTCCAAAATAAAAATATATTTTTAAACAAATGCTTAAGCTTTTATTTGAAATACCACTTACAGACAGAGGTAAATCTTGACAACATTCAGATAAACCAAATCCATTTTCTTTACCGCCCCAACTCTAAAACACAATAAAATGAAGTTGTCATATTTACAGAAAGTAATGTATAATATAAATACTTCTGCAACATAGATTAATCTTGAAATTAGGGATTGCCTCTTTTCACCCGCCAAACGAGTGATAAAATTTGATCGTTTACTAATTAATAAATATAAATTAGTTTCAAATTTTTTTCTTTTTAATATTAATTAAAATACCTAAATACGTATAACAGATTAAGCACTGCTAAAACGACATTGAGATCTTCTGATGATAATAGAGAAGTTAGATGATCCATCGAGTTATATAAATGTCGTGAAAAGCTATGTTCAATGAGCAGTGCTGTAAACTGCAAAATCTCAAGTAATAATTTTTTATTCTGCAAAATATTAACCAAACATTAGTGCTTGCAATAATAAAAAGTATGTTTAAACCATACTTCATCGTGTCCGGGAAGATCACATTTAAGAATCCATTGACGATCGCTAGATTTTGTAACTGCCGATTCCAAAATTGAATCAAACATATCCAGCACATCAATCCAATGGTAAAGCTCACACTTGTTAAAAACAACACAACATAAATATAAATTTACATTTTAATTTATCTTGATATAACATACTTTGCCATAATTCCAGGTTTTTATTTTCGAAAGAGTAACTAATAATTCGCCGTTAGAACAACTCTTCAATTGGTCTATCAAATATTTACAATCCGAAGGCTAATAGCAAAAGTTTCCCATCAATATTTTAAAGAAAAGTAAAAAAAAATGTATTTGTTACCAGCTCGGAACTGCTCTTCCTAAGTTTAGTACGATCGATCTTCATATTAAGTTATTTTAATTAACATAAACAAATTATCAAAATATAAATATTTTCGATGCAAAACATATGACAAGTTCAACTAAAAGCTAATGACGAAGGTTCACTTTTTTGCATCCAAAAGAAGACTCTGGAAAGTCTTCAAATAAGTGCAAACCTACAACAATAAAAAAAAAATAATAACAAAATTATACAACAAATATTAAAAATTGAAACTGTTCTTGTTTAGTATTCGAAAGTTACAAATAATTACAAGTTTGATTAAGAACAATACACAATATTAGGAGGGATAATGACATGTCGATCGGCATTGGCCTTTCATAACCTCTTCATTTCATGCGAGGCTTTCGACCTCTCTTTCAACTCACTACGGTAATATAATAAAATTTTCGCTTTTAAAATAATATCTCTGGATTTGAACAAATTAAACTTTTAAAATCTATATTGTTATTAACAACTAATCCACTATTCTTCTAAAATCTCAATTGACAAGATATATAGCCTACAGTATATAAATTTTTTTGTTGAAATGATTACGTGACCTAAAAATTATCTAAATATTACAAAAGCAATACTCACAATCCAATAAATACAAATATAAGTAATATAGAATCAAATGATAACGAGTAATTTGAAAATGTAATGAGTCATTACAAAAATTAAATTGCAAGTGTATTGTGATAGAACGTGCGCCCTCTTTCGATCGAACTATAACACGTAAGCGTCAAATTCACGTGAAATAATTAGTCATTATTCTCAATTAAAAATTTTTTATAAATGCATTTAATAAATTAAATTTATGAAGCACTCGCAATTATTTGAGGCTTCAAGAACTATTGTAAGTAAAACACTTCTGTTGTGAGGACTAATACCACGTGAATGAACGCTATACTCCGCCATGTTTTTATTTTTAGACGATTTTGAATCTACATTCTATCACCGTTATACCACGTTTAAATTATCTATTTCAATAACGTTGTAACAAATAATAATTAAACAGATTAAGTTACAACATTTTTAAGTTGAATATTGCATGAAATCATGAAATAAAATAACGTAATAAATATTTGTTCGTTCATAATATCACACTCACCTACATCAGGCGCCATCATCAGTGAATGCTTCAAAAAAATTGAAAGGACATGATTTGTTAAGTTCTCTTCCTGTAGGGGGCGCTCCGATCGGTGCAGTGTAGTGTGCAAACAAGGAGCAAAATATACGCTAATCGTTTGTTTACCGGTTCATTTTAAATTTGATAAAATTATGTTACAGTATTTACCGGATCAACAGAAATGATTATAATAAAATAATACGATTTTACTTTTGTAATACGATAGGTAAAATTAATGCCCCCGACATAAATTTCTTAATTAGCCTAATTTGTAATAAAATTATTTTCTAAACAAGCTTTAATTTAATCACGCAGTCAATAATAATTATATTATTCAAATAAGAATTTTTATTTATTGTAATTTTTGTTGTACACACCATAATATTTTTGAAAGAAGACTAGGGGAAGCCAAGAAATTGTTAAGATAATTTTTTTCTTCTTTAAATTACAGTATAATATGTAGACATTTACTTGCCTTTCATATGCCTTTTTCTTTCTCGATGACAATTGCAGAACTTATTAAAGAACGCATTCTTATTATAGGCCACAATCATTGATCCTTTCACTTGTTTTCGGAGACCAATTACGCGGTTCCAAAGAGGCATGAATAATTGATAGGTACTATTGCTCAATTACCGAAGGCTACCCTTTTACTATCATTTCTTGAATTAAATTTCATATAAAAGATAATATATAAAATTATTCATATATTCGTCATTTTGAAAATTCTAACAAACTTTAACGTTCATATGACAGCAAAAAAAGTTTGCCTTTGTTAGCAATAATTTATGAAAAGTAATTTTTCTTCAAATGTTTTATATTTTTCAATAAACCCCAATTTGACCCGTTTATTGCTATTTTTGAATGTAAATTATACATTACCACCAGCTCTCCATTAAAAACAAATATTAAATCCAATAAATATACAAATAAAGAAGTAATTTATAATTATCATTCTTTTTTTTTTAAACACAGAGTAAACCAAATATTTATAAAAGTACAGATAAAAGTACTGTATAATAAATCAAGCGACGTTAGAAAAATTAAAACTATCACTAGATCGATTTTTACAACTACTAGCACTGCTACTACTACTACTGCTACTAGTGAGTTCATCACTATTATCAACCCAATTTCTTTCTCTCATGTACTCTGAAAATAAAAATCGAGCCTGGTGTAAAACTTGATTCACATTATGTCTCCTGACCATTCTATCAAAATGCATGGCCGTTTCATTATAATCCATTCTATTTTTCATGACATGATCTCGATGCTGGAGAAGAATGGTTAGACATAGAAATATCATAAATGGGTTTCCTCCACCTAATTGAGTCGGTGGAGGAAGGGGTGGAGATTTGTAAGGTGAGGAAAATGAGGAAGAATATTCTGTTACCTCTTCACAAGAGCTCGTCATTAGTTGGGAAGAACCTGGATAAACCGCTGGAAAATCGTACTGGTGTTTTTGACAATTTTCTAATTCGGAAACACCGGAATCATTTTGTGAATCGCTACTATGAGTAACTTCTAGAGAAGAAGTAAAACAATACGCTTCGTCAGTAATGTAGCCTTCGCTAACGGTGACGACTTCCTTTTTATCAACAGAACAATTCTTTTTGTCTTCCTCTGACCCTACAGAAGAAACACTAGTTGGATCAGTGTTAAATCGTTCGCGAACAACTTTAATGGGTATGACACTCTTCAGATGAGGATTTCGAAAACGATTAATTATTTCGGGAGCTGAGGCATCGAACACAACGTCTTCTTCGTCTTCATTTTCAATTATTTCACCATTTACTTGGAATGTTTCTTCATTATCGGAATTAATACATTTTATTAAAGTATCTTTACCAGGGAATGATTTTGACTTCAATTCTTTAGATTTCTTTTTTGCTTTTTTAGATGCTGTAATTCTTCTAATTTGCTCCCCCAACGTTTCATCTTCGTTATCCGTAATAACAGGCTCTGTTGTCGACGAATCGCTACTAGTGCAAACAAGATCTTCGGGTTTTGATTCGGAGCTTGAACATTTTTCCAAACTATTTTGGGTGACGTTCCCCGCTGCACCAATCTCACGATCAAGGACATCCAACTCCATTTTCAATTCTCTACTTACTGCTGTGCTTATAGGCAAATAATCAGATATGACTTCATTAGGGGTATCACCCTCTTGAAAACTAGCTTGTTTAGTAGGCCATTGAGAATGATAATTGCTGCTACTGCCGTGCATTATCTTCTCATGTTTGTCATTGGGGTGACCTAAACTATTTAAACTACTACAAGATGAGCCAGACGATTGTCTTCTCATTGCACGAACCTTAGTGTATGGATTTTCGCCTTTATTTCGCATTTTAACTTTTGGAGATATAGAAGACGGAGTAGTTATTAGGGTGGTAGGTGGGCGAGGCTTTGGTGGCTCAAACGGTATTTCAAATATTTCCAATTCCCCTTCGGGAGGATTATAAGGCAAAGAGCTCCAAAGAACTTCCAACATGCGAAGAGCATCATCGAAAGCAAATTCCCTCTTTAATTCCAACAGAAGCCAACGATAGCAAAAGAGGAGATCATCGGCACCTAAGCTCTATCAAGAAGAACAATTGAATTAGGACGTTTCATTAATAAACTTAAATATGTATAATAATATTACTCCTATAAATATATCTAACCTGTAAAAACTCATAAAATTCCGTGTCGTACATTTGAAGCACTTCAGTGAGATGTTGAAACTTAAGCGTCATTGCTCTTCCATCCAGCATGAAATTCGGTTTAAGTCTTTTCATAAGTGCGCAAAAACACACATAAGCATGTCCTTCATCTTTCATAGTAACTAATAGCGGAGAAGCCAAGTCGCTCATTCCTTGACAGTACGAAACGGAAGGATGATTGAGAGCGTAAGTTGTTAAAATGCTGAATAATGAAACTACATTCTTATTATCATCTAAACCAGCGTAAAATTTATGACTCCTGTCTGTTCTCAGCACGTCTTTTCTCACGAGATTAATCACAGTTTGCATTTCTTCCGAGGCTCCTACCATTGCTGCAGCTTTTTGCCACGTCTCGCGAAGTTGGTAATATTCTTTTGACAAGCGTTTCATGTATGCAACACGTTCAGCTCCTGAAAGACCTTCGGGGTACACGTTTAAAATATGCTTCCAGACAACCTTCCGTAATCCAGATTCTAAACCTCCTTTATAAATACTAAGGCGAAGATCAATGGGCTTTACAAGTCGGCCATCCGAATCCAAATAATTATGAAACTCAGCATCACTCATCGGAACTTTTAAAGGTTTGAATTGCTGCTGATTGAAAGACTGGTTTTCAACTAAATTTAAAGCTTTTTGAACCAAATTTAAAGTCTTCTCACCCACCTACAAAATTTATTATCTTATATTTAGTTTTACGTTACAAAGGTTTATTTACTTACTTTATTAAAAAGACCGCCTGCAAAGGCTGCTCTGTCTTTAAGAGAAACATTTTGACTCTGTTTAATTGGGAAATCCACCGGAGCAATTATGTCCCATTCTTCCAAACCTTAAAAAATTCAAATTAATGCAATTATTATAAAAAAATAACGCTTTATAATTATTCACAATTGATATAAATAAAATGTTTAAAAGAGAATACACTATTTCTTTTCTTTAAAAAAAAAATAATAATAATAATTAATTTACAATTTGAAGTACATTTACATTTAGGAAATTTCTTACTTAACATATTTGATTCAGGTACTAAGTTCAAATGTTAAAATGCATTTACTACTAAACAATCTTGGCTTTAAAGTTCAACTGCACCACGTACAACTTACTTTCGTCAAAAGGTTTAACGTCCACTTTTAGTCGTAGACATGGTTGCGAAGCGCCTAAAAAGGCAGCATCTAAATCCCAATCTGATAAAAGAGAAAAATAAATCTCTTGACCGGTATCATCGCGAGCCAAATAACTGATAGTAAATTCTCTAAGAAAAACAAACCAATGTCAATAGAGATCAATCATCGTTATAAATCAAAAATAAAAACATTAAATACCCTTTGACATCAAAGGCTCTGGTCAATAAACTTTGCAATACTTCAAAAGACGTTATTTGAGGATCCACACTAAATTTTCGATATTCAGATTGCAGATGTCCCTCGCATTTCTAAATTTAAAAGAAATAAAAATACAGTATATAAAATTACTGTTAAACATTATTTTAAAATAAGTGGTTTTATTAAAGCTTATCGATATAAATATTATTATTGATTCGCCCTTGTGATCTTTCTCCTGTAAACTATACTAGCCAAATATTATAAAGTTGAATTATCAAAACATTAATATATAAATGGAAAAAATAAATAATCTTTTGATTTATAAAATACTAAACCATAGATTAAAAACAGATTAACGAAAAATTCCATAGCGGACTTTTATCTAACTTGTTTTGATAATTTGTTATTTTAAATAAAATGCGAAAATAATACAGTAATAATATTTATTATTACTTTTAATTTATTTGCGTATACTGTTATCTATTAATTAAACTGGATAAATAAAGATTAATTTAAATTAAATAGTTTTATTTTGAAATCAGATTAATCTTAAATTATTTTGCAACTTTCAGTTGAAATTTGTCATTATTTTTCTACCGGTAAAAAAAAAAAATAGAAGCTGCAAGAATTCAAAATCCATTAAAACTGCGATCAAGAACGAAACAAATAACTATAAATCAAGCATATGGCAATGTGATGACGACGACATGACAAGAGTCATAATTATACTGCAATAGAAAATAAACGCCAGTAAAATCAAAAATGCAAAGTATAATTAAACCAAAAATAGGTATTCGAAGAGACAATAATATTATTGATGATTCACTGCATTAGGCTATACAGCAGGTTGTCCAACCACATGCCAAGTCTTTTAAGTTTGCATCTACTTATTACTATATTATTTTAGAAAAATGTGCAAATAACTAAAAAGACAACATATTTTCAAAGGGAAGCAATTTTTATTTAAAAATAAATAAAATAGCTTTTAAAGTCTCACCTTCACTTTAACTCGCACTGCTTCTCTAGTATGAAAGCTAAACATCCCAGCCATTTGTTGCGATGTTTGATTTTATTATTAAAGCTTCTTTGCAAATAATAATTATCTAGCTGTAGTTACATAATTCCTCGATATACAATATTTTTGGCAACCAAGTCATCTCATATTAATTTACAAAAATCAGACTCGTTAAAAATAATAATTAATGTTGCAGATGAATAAAGGAAATCCGCAGGTCTTCCACATCTCGTCAGCCAAACATCATTACAGTATTCTGTTCCTCTAACGGCCATTTCACAAACTACTGTAATGCGAATAGGCTATGCCACCTGGTGCGCTACTCTCGTTTATTTCCGATTTTTCATTTCCTCAACAATAAAATTATTTTAAGCCAGCTCATTATGTTGAACTCTGTTAAAGCGATTGAACTAAATACAACAAATTCAGAAAATAAAAATGTAAAAAAAATTAAGATTGATATGAAAAACCTGTGATTTTAATTCGTAATACAAAAAGGATAGCAATCAATTATTATTAAATAATCTCTCATCGTTCATTAAAAACAACAGTCTGTTTATATTTAAAAGATTCCGATTTAATTATTTTTCGCAAAAAAATATTCAAGTTACCAAACAAATTTTAAAAATTATTCTAAATTTGTGAATAAAAGTTTTAATATTACGATTAATTATTTTTGCCACACATTTTTCTTAATATTATTCAAAGAAATAAGTAGATTTATTATCTCACCAAAATCACTCCTTTAGCTTTCTTTTTCATTATTTTAGGAAAAAGTATTCTTAAATATATATGTATATTATATATTTTTTTTTCTTTTTAATCTGAAGCTTTAAACCTGCGTCGTTCTTATTTGTTCACTAACTCCAACATTTCCGTGTTGCGACTTGAGACACTGAACACAATAATAATCGGCTAGGTTTGTGGCGAAAAAAGGGCACTTGGGTGTCCTGCAAGCAATTTTTGTAGGTATTACATCTTTCTCAGCTGTCTCAACCATAACGCTATTACAATAACTGTCTATAGAACTTTGAATCACCGGTGGAGTGTTGACGTCGTTATAAAAAGTCGAATTTGACAAATAAATGGTCTTGTCAGGATTCAAAGAGCTTTTACTAGAAAGGTCCATTTCATCCCTCACATTATTCTCCGGTTCGGCGTAAAAGCAAGACCTGCCTATTCCGTACAACGTATTCGAAGAAATACGATGGTCACTGATCGCCCACTGTTCTTGTTTCTGCTTTTCGAAACAGTTGGAGCATAGGTAGCTACTCGCTGCTGTTCCGTACATCAGGCACCATGGATTTACACACCGAACTAAAAATGGCTTCGAAGAGGCCGTCGTTACAATAGATGATGGAAGAGATGGTTGCTGTAATTGAGGAAGAAAAGAATCTGTCGTAGTGCTATTAAAATGATTACTCGAAATTTTCTTATCTCCACTCTTTGAGATTTTTTCCTGTTCGAATCTCATGTGAGCCGAATGTAAATAATTTTTGATCATTTCCTCTTGGTATTCGTGCCGCTTATCCGTGTGTAATTTAGCTGCCAAAATACAGTCTCGAAAATCATTCAATTTACCGCTTAATTTAGCCGGCAATGTGTGTGATTGTATGCAATTTTGAGAAACCGGAACCAAGGTATTATTTTGAAAACCCTTCATATTCGCAGTTTTTAAAGGGCTTGATGAATCGTTGTTGCCTTCTTTGTAGGAATTACTTCGCCCAAGTTTGAAATTACCAAAATTCTTTTTCAATTTCTTACTCATACTTCTCCCGATGCTTCCAAATTGTTTAGCCATTGATTGAAATTGCTTAGCAGCTTTGCTTTTGTGCGTGGCTGACGAACCGGTTTCAGTACTTGATGGAGAGCTGTCATCAGATTCGAAACTACTTCCGCTGGACTTTTTTCCGATCTCGTTTCCTATTCCGTTCGAAATGAGACTAGGCCGTTCAAAAACTGAATCC
The DNA here is from genome assembly GCA_034692225.1 of Polydesmus complanatus. Taxonomy (NCBI): domain Eukaryota; kingdom Metazoa; phylum Arthropoda; class Diplopoda; order Polydesmida; family Polydesmidae; genus Polydesmus; species Polydesmus complanatus. Next base: position 29,965 of record JAQGAZ010000949.1, read on the forward strand.
ACCTGATCGATGCCTACAGAAATCCTTTCAACGTCCAGATACTTCAATAATAAAGTCAAAATGTCTTCTTCTGTCAGCGTTAATTGCTGCATTAACCGTTGATTTTTATCGTCAATTCCCCAATTAAAATTTTCTCCTGGATCAACAGCAAATTGGAGAGGTAACAATTGATGTGACGAATCCGAAAGTGGAATCACAGCTGTAAATATTTTTAAAGAAAAAAATTAAAATAAAATATTTGTGCTATTAAATTTGAAAAATTTAAGATTTTCATTTAACAGCTACAACCGATCTAAAACGTACCCGCCGGTTGTGGAGTTTTATCTGCATACGCCTCTCGTTCCATCGCTACTAAAGCTGAAAAATGAGCAGCATCATAAGTGAGGACGAGAGGACACCGATGACATTGACTAGGGCGACACTCCAAAGGTAAATAAATTCCCCCAAATGGTATAGGAGCGAAGGGTTCTCCCGTAACATCTTTTAGCATAGTATCAGCGACTACTATTATAGGTCTTCTTAGCACATGAGCCAATGCCAACACATGAATTTCTTCTAAACTTTCATAAACATCACAATTTTCAGGTTCACTTTTGTCCACTTTTGATTCAATTAATCTAAATTTTTTTTAAAGGAACATTATAATATAGTACTCATGTTTTACGAGTAAATAAAATCCAATAAATAATTACTGTACCCTGTTTCTCGCCCACTATAATTTCATACGAGACAAATTAATACATTTTTTGATTAAACATAAAAATTAAAATTATACTTTCTGATTGAAGAGTTTTCCATGTGAATATTCCGTTTTCCAGGTCGAGCTCGAGGTTCGGTCGAAGATAATCGTAACAAATTTTCCCATTCTTTATGCCATTCTTCTTCTGAGTAAACTAAGCCGGCCTAAAAATACAATATTTAAAATGTATTAATAAAAACTTTGACTCAAAAATTTAAATCTAACATTATTATTCACCTCACTATTTTGAAGAGTTTGTTGCCATCGCCATTTCCTCCAAATAGCGCTGCGATAAGGACCTCGAGTTAAAGTGGCGTGTAAAGCTTTGCGCAAAGTCAAAAGGCGATCGTGAAAACCCCACATTCCTAAATATTTGACCGCTGTTTAATAGCTACATTACTTACAAATCTTGCGAAATTAAAAAAAATACCAAGTGAGGCGGCGTGAAGTAAACAGTTTCCGTCTCCGGTGGTAGCCAAAGGCCATAATCGCTGACAAGCGCCGGTATCCATCCACCAATTCAGTCTTCCTGCCTGTTCTAAAGAGACTAGTGTAGAAGTTTCTATAAGGTCTTTTTCTAAAAACGCCATAAAATCATCGGGATAAATTGTGAGATCAGGCAGTGTGAACGTATACACCGGCGTCTCCACGAAAAAACCCTCCTGACCGAGAGTTTCTCTAAAGTCTAAGGCAAATTCATTTCGCGCTTTGGATACCAAATTCACATTATCCGTTGCTCTAGAAATTCCGCGAGTTAACTTCTTGTCTAATTAATGAAACAAACAAAATTAATGTAGACTATGTTATGGGTACTGTATGCTGCAATGCATCATAGCAAAACTGCACCTTTGGTATCATCGCAATCTATAGCTTCCGCTTTTTGAAGAGTTGGTTTTAATGGAGAGTCAATAATAACAACCTTGTGATGCATTTCGGTCTCGGTGTGTTGTTTTTGGTTAGAGGAAATGTTGCCTTTTAATGACGAATCATTTTCGGAAAGCATCGTTGGTGGAGAAGAAATTCCTTTTAGAAAATAATATGCTTGCAGCGCTTTTGGAAGGTTCCATTGCTGACCTAAAATAAAAATCATTTAATTTCAAAATTTTTAAAAACCATAATAATAATAAAATATTACAAAAAACCTCCAAAAATTTATTAAATATTTAACTAGCTTTCAATAATATTATCAAATACTAACATTTTCATATAAATCTTATTTAAAAGTAAAGCTTTAATAAAATGAAGTCTGATAAAAATTTAAAAACTCAAAAAGGAAATTAAATTATGTAGTGACCTAATTTGCTCGTAAAAATAAAACTATATAAAAAAAATCAAATATAAATTAATAATTGAAGAGTGAAAGTATAATAGGTTGAAAGTGCCAAAAAGTAAATTTTAAGATTAATACGTAAATCATATGTTGTCGAAAACGCTTTCATTAGTAGAATTCGCTTATTTTTTTTTTTTTTCCATTTTTACCATCTTTAAAATGTAAAATTAACAAATTATTCTAAAAAACTGAAATTTGAAAAAGAAAAAAAAAAATCGCGATTTTTGACAAATGGCACATACAGCCCTTGTAATTTCCACTCTTCCATTGTGGATGTACTGTACGGTATTTGAGATGCGTGCTATCGCGTTCTCAAATTTTTCTTCCGGATGAAGAGGCGAAATTATTGTGAAATAATTGAGGATGTGAAACTTGATTCTCAAAATCCTCTTTTAAAAAAATTATTACCGTACAAATTTACATCTCCCATCTTTTTTTTTTTTTTTTTTAAAAAATATTATGATAATATTATAAAGACCTAAACTTCAATTTCAATTGTCGAGCTATTACGAGCATCAATGACAGTGATGCTGTTAAATAGCCTACCTTCTAAAATATCTCTAGCTAATCCTGGCTCACTCCCAGTATGAGCTATAAATTCCGAAAGCGCAGAATCCATTTCGTTTCTTACTTCTCATTCTTTTGTTTACACATCTAAAATAATCTTAAATAAAACAAAAGTATACATTATTATATTATAATTAATTATTCTTCAAGACTAGAAGCACAGTTTTTCACAAGTTAATAAATTATCAGTCAATGCTTTGGTAAGTTCGTATTATGTATAGCTGCCAATAATAATTGTACACACAAGTGCTATTCTGTAAATTAACTGCCCAATAAATTAAATAGAAATTAATCAGTTTAACCTAATTTCTCAAGAGTGATATAAAATGCTTAAGCAAAAAAAAAAAACCCATAAGCAAAATGTAGACTCATGACTCAAACTTTGATTATTTTAGAATCCCTTGCTTACAATTTCTATTGCAACACCAATGAATCAATGCAAAAAGAGTTTCACAAGCAATCCAACTGCTCAAATAAATTGCAAACATTAAAAAAATCGTACAATAATTAATCTAATATTTCATGCAAAAACATGCCCCCGTGCATTGATACCTTATAGAAATAGGTTAGTCGGCAATAGATTAACAAATTTCTTTTAAATAAATATTGTTATATTTCAGCATAAGCGGTTTTTAAAATCTATAATAATTACGAATTCAGTTAACCAAACGGGCTCTCTCACCATAATCATTATGAAAAGAAAAACATTCCAATGTCAAATTTAAGTACGGTAGTGAACGAGGTCACTCGAATCTTAAACGCGCAAACGATGTAAATATATCTTTAAAATGTAATATTAAAAACACGACACATTGTTGTAAAATAATCACAAAACACGATGGTGCACACCAAACTTGTTAATTAACAAATATCCGATATTAAACTTAAAATAAACAATAATGCAATTCGATTTTTTTATCAAAACTTTTTAACGCACACCCAAAAACTCCTCGCAGCTTTCGCCCATTTTAATACAGTGTTGCCAGATATTTTATAAATAATTATTTACAAATTCAAATAATTTTGATAATTACCAATATAATAATTATTAGTATAAGCTTAAAAAATAATTTAGTAAATTACTTTAAATATATAATAAAAATTAAAAATGTTTAAAATTACATTTCAAACCGTTTTTATAAAATACTTATGCAATGGTGCTTGATTTTAAGGTATGTTATCACATTGGTACAGGATGTTTATCTCTATCAAAAGTTGCTACTGAAGCGTAAACAATGAAACATCGGCTTTAGAATTGTTGACAAGCTTTCTCACCTGCTACTGTATGTAAATGGTTAATTATCTCAAGATTTAAGCACAGGTGAGTTTGCGGAATTATTTATTCTAACATATTAGATAGGTTTAAGAAAATTATTTTTATTTCATGTAGACGAAAAGCTCCTCCAAATAATTTGGGTGTAACAAGGCCTTTCGCAGTCTACGGAACCAATCCATATAGTGTCATCTAGGTGTCTCAACCAAATCATTAAACAAGCTCAAATAAGAGTTTACAAACAATGTGAAACGCTACGAGTTGACTAAGGTGTCCAAATTTATTTTTTAATTTAACCTAAAGTGTGCTCTCCAACATGTATAAAAGTGAAGACGACTCAATCGATGAGCAATTATTCAACGCGAAACGCCAAACCTCAGACGAAGAAGAAGATAACGCTAATTCAATAGCCAGAGCTATTAAAAAAGCCAAAAAAAGTTGGAAAGACGCTGAACAATCTTCAAGCAGCGGTAGTTACGATTTAAATTTCGGTGAAATAAACGGAGAAAGAGCCACCACTAGCTCGAACGTAAATCGAACCGCCAACAATAGTACTAGTCCGTTGCTACGCCGTTGGCAGTCCAAGCAACTCGCCCAAAGTATCGTCGACAACGCCATAAATAAAGTTCTCGGTGATTTGAATAACTCTTCTCCAGTTCACGCTAATCTAGGTTGTCTAAACCCTCAGATTATTGAAAATGAAGGAGTAGCCATCGCCATTCGCCAGCAGGGTCTACAAAGAAGACAATACATGGCAGCTTTAGCCGCTGCTGAATCCACTTGGGATTCGAATGGTTTTGTAGTCGGCGGTGAAGATCAAATGCGAACGGACGATAAGAATCAAATCGCAGTCGATGAAGACGACGAATCGTTAGTTGGTGCCGAAGATTTGCTCAATCAAGCGGTCTCGTGTGCTATAAGTAGAAAAGGTCTCGCTAGTGTTACGCACGATTAATAAAGCAAAAAAAAAAAAAAAACTTTTCTAATAGTACAATAAAATATATAGACATAATATAAAAGAAATTGAGAAATAAATTTGCTGACTTGCCAAGCTATAGGCTGCAACTCTTGTTTCGAAATGTCGTTCGGTGTTATGTATTGTCAGGAGCGAGTATTTTTATACGCTTAAAAAGATTTACACATCATTCTTTGTACCGGTAATTTTTTTTTTTTTTTTTAGCAGAAATGATATTTAATTATGTGCGTCAGATAAGTGAATTTTGTGATGTAACTGTCGGTTTAAATAATTCTTATTCTAGTTTTAATATATTATTTCTCGTGGTTTCCTCGTCAACGCGCATCTTGTGTATTTACTAATTTTTTTTTAATTAAACCTTTTTAACTGATACAGATGTTAAAAATACAACACAATATTTTGATTTTTCTATCATTAATATTATTATTGCAACTCGAAATTGGTACCGGTAGTAATTTGCGAGAAAGCAATGCTGTATAAATAATATTTGTACATAAATTCTTCAAAATTAAATACTGTACTGAATGAGTCTGTATCTACAAATAGCTACGGTAATTAACAAATTGTACAGAATAAGACGTACAATTTGCAAAACGTTTAAAAAATATATTTATAAAAATTATTTTTTTAAAACAGAAAGAAAAAAAAAATGTTGCAATATCAATTGAAGGAAAAAAAATTATTCGTTGTAATAATTATTATTTTGTAAAGTTTCTACGAGCTGTATTATTACAGCTAAACTTTTCTGCGGTTTTTGTGAGATTTGCTTCTGTGACCACTGAACTTAACATAAGGCACACCATATTCGAAGGAATCACAAGGCCAATAGGCGAGTGTAGGTCGTAAATGAGGCAGAGTATAATGTACGTGAAAATACGCATAAAGAATGCAAGCTGGATAAGCCGCATTAAAAATAAGTATGTGCCAAATAGCGTGAAAGTACTGAAAATTAAATGCCGAAGACCACATTTCACAAAATAAACGATCATTGATCCAACAGATGACGGCTAGAACCCAAAATATAGAGCAACGAATTCCTAATCTCACCGCACGGCCGTCATTGGATCTTTTGATGGAAAAACAATTCCAAGTCAAAATAAAGTCATGATACTGTAAGACAATAATAATGGCAAACCTTCGAACTTCAGTCAAGAGTAAAACTGCAGCTGGAATTCCGCAGGTCATCAAAGCAAAAGCATTGAAAGCTGGTTGTATGAAGGCTAATCCAGTGCCAATGATGCCAAACATCACAACTGACTGTATAAAAAATCTTCTACAAAAAATATCAACATAACATTCCTTTTTACCATCGATTACAATCAAAAATCACAATAATATTACTGTACCTGTTCTCTTTAAAAACATTCGGAAGAAGCTTAGGTGGAGCCCATAAAACTATTCCAGCTAACATCACCCACAAAATGGAAAGTTCGTCTAGAATTTGTCCAACCATACTGAGCGTAGCGTGAAAATACGCAGAAGTAATTCCAACAATAATTAATAAGCCCCAAACCAAATGAATTCCAGGCGTCACGAGATGGGCATAAGGTTGAAACAAATACATGAGCACGGGAGGAAAAAATATGTAGTAGAAACATGTTAACTATATATACAATGTATGTAAAAACAGCATTAAATTTAAATTAAACAAACAAAATTTATATAATTCACAACCGTATTCGTAAATTCTGCCACACTCGAAGATAAAACATAGTTGCTCTCGCACCAATCCACAGCTGACGTACCCCTTTCAAATGGCTGAAACATGGTTTATTTTCACACTAAATACTCTGAAAAAAAAAAAAAAAATGTCCGCTTGAACAATACATTTTGTGATGACAATCGTTACAATAAATCTAAAATAATTTTTTGTTACATTTTTAAAAATTAGAGACAGAACCAGTAATTCTTTACAAACACATTAATATGTTATTATGAAACAGCTGATTCTTTTAACCTATCTGTCAAAGTAAACACGAGATCGATCGTGAGAAAAATCCGCACAAGTTAATGATTTATCGATTCGACATCAATTATTTTTTCAATGTCGAATACTGTATACTGTAGGCTACTGGGTAAAAATAAATCAAATTTCTCAATTAAAATTATACTGTATTTTACTTCAAAATGCGTTTGATAGTTACGTCAAAGTTACGTAGCCTACTGTACATAAGAAAGAAAGCTGTCAATTATCCTCCTAGATACAATCATGTGTTAATAATTATGCTCTCTGCGATTTCTTTTACAGTGATTTAAAAATAAACCGAAACTATCGAGTTATGCAAATACAGTAGCCTACATGTATTTAAATTTCGCATTATATAAATAAAATTAATAATTTCGAGCTGATAAAGTATCAATAAAAAAGATGTTTGCTTTACCTTGAGCAACACTTGCATCATCCTTCATGCACCAGCCTACAACTGTGAAAAAGAGGAAAATGGAAATGGTCGGAGGAAATAGCGCTCTGTGTTTATTCGTCGAGTGTTTCAAAAAAATCGTCGATCGAGATTGCAAAAAAAAAAATGGAATTATTTTTGTCAAACTGAATTTAAATGAAAAGAATTCGATATCAAAATTAAAAAACTAAATCAAAAATTACTAATTTCTGATTATATTATTTACTACGTATACCGGTAATTATACATTTCAATCATAATTTGCATAGTCAGTCAATTACTAAAGGAATATGGGAGGGGGGGGGGGTGACTTTTAACGCAACTGGCCCTTTAATTAATCTTATTTTCTTTTTGTTTCTATTCTACTTCGTATTTTTTTAAAGTAAATTGTGTATGTTTAACACATTAGCATTATAAGACACGTACACTATAAGTCTACAATCTTCAATATAATTTTAAATTGCAAAAATAAAGAAAATAAGTATCAAAACCAAACTTTTTTTTTTACGTTTATTTTAAAAATTCCGTACTGGCAATGCATAAATTAATATTCATATTTCGATTAAAAATTAGCGGATGAGCCGATCATGTGCTCCTCTCATATTACGCAAATTTTTGAAACGCAAACATATTACGGAAAACAAAACAAAAAAAATTATAGCCATATTCAAAGCACCAAACATTACTTTTGCTAATTAGTCACTCTCCACCAAGAATGACAACCAACTTTTTGAATCAAATGAATGATTTAGAGAAAGCAATCAAATTTTCGATCTGTATAATGACAATATTGCTGCACACATCAATTAATGGTAGACTCTCAGCATGACCCAGGGCACACCACGGGGAGGTGGTCTACCACTGTGCCCCACCCCCTCCCTCTCCCATTATTCTACCCATCATTAGACAGTAATCATAACTGTAAGAAGGCTAACTAGTCACTCTCCACCTTAAGAAGGCTAATTAGTCGGTCTTTTCCCATCACAACAAGGCTATTAGTCACTCTCCACCTTGAGAAGGCTAATTAGTCACTGTTTTGTCAATTGAGAAGGCTATTTAGTCACTCTCCACCTTGAGAAGGCTAATTAGTCGCTCTCCTGCCATCATGAGAAAGCTAATTAGTCACTCTCCACCTTGAGAAGGCTAATTAGTCACTCTCTTGCTATCACAACAAGGCTATTAGTCTCTCTCCACCTTGAGAAGGCTAACTAGTCACTGTTTTGTCAATTGAGAAGGCTATTAGTCACTCTCCACCTTGAGAAGGCTAATTAGTCACTCTCTTGCTAATTAAGAAGGCTATTTAGTCACTCTCCACCTTGAGAAGGCTAATTAGTCGCTCTTGCCATCACAACAAGGCTATTAGTCACTCTCCACCTTGAGAAGGCTAATTAGTCACTGTTTTATCAATTGAGAAGGCTATTTAGTCACTCTCCACCTTGAGAAGGCTAATTAGTCGCTCTCTTGCCATCATGAGAAGGCTAATTAGTCACTCTCCACCTTAAGAAGGCTAATTAGTCACTCTCTTGCCATCACAACAAGACTATTAGTCACTCTCCACCTTGAGAAGGCTAATTAGTCACTGTTTTGTCAATTGAGAAAGCTATTTAGTCACTCTCCACCTTGAGAAGGCTAATTAGTCACTCTCCACCAAGAATGATAACCAACTTTTTGAATCAAATGAATGATTTAGAGAAATCAATCAAATTTTCGACCTGTGATGCTACACAGATCAATTTATGGTAGACTCTTAGCATGATCCAGGGCACACCACGAGGAGGTGGTCTACCACTGTGCCCCATCCCTCCCATCATTGCACGGTAACATTAGCACACACTAATTTTATAAATCGTACAAAAGTCGCTTCTACGACTCTAAGTGAGAAGGCTAATTATAGTCTCTTTCCACTGTAATAACGAAGGCTAGTTTATCGCTTTTAATTTGGCTCTAAATTAATTAGGAAATATAATAATGATAATAGTAATAAAAGCTATGCATAATGTAAACGACTTACGAATAATTGGAAAATTCAAAAACACAAATACATAAGCATCTGGAATTTCGGTGTTATTTTTTACAAAGAATTTTATTTTAAAACTTGATTATTATTATTAATTCTAATTTAAAAATTATATATAATTAAGATAAAAAAAAAATTACAGTATAAAAGTTGTTAATGCATGTACATGTACTAACAAATTTTATTAATTTCATTTTTAAGTAGAAAAATAATATTTATATATGTACAGTTCTGTACTAATTTCATATTACCAGCAAAAAAACAGTATTTTTTAAAAAAGTCAAAAAATAAAAAAAAATTAGATAAGATTTTACCAGCAAATCGATTTTCTCTATCCATTGAGGAACGCTATTGTTGGTAATACACTGTAAATATTCCTCGTCAAAACTTTTTAAATTAATTGCAAAAAAAAATGGAATTATTTTTTGTCATTGTAACAGAATTTAAATGAAAAGAATTCGATATCAAATTAAAAAAACTAAATCAAAAATTACTAACTTCTGATCATATTATTTACTATGTACCGATAATTATGCATTTGAATAAGTGGCCCGCCTATCTTAACTTTCGTTATCAAAATTTTTTTGCTGCAAATAAGTTTTTTTCTTTTCTTCTAATAAAAGAAAATAATACTGTACTTACAATGCTTACAATTAAAATTTATTTATTTTTGGAAAATAATATCGCCTTTAAGCAGAACGTAAATAACACCGCATTTACGTAAATATCGGTAACACCGCTTTAGGAAATATGATTGCTTTTAGGCAAACACACCTAACAGTTGTTAGGTTAAGTTTGTTTTAATTTGTTAAATTTAATTGCTTTTAGAAACATTTGTGTGCCTTTGGAATACCATCATAAGTAAGTTTTAACAAGTAAGAAATTCAAAACAATATTTTTGTTTAAAAAAACAAACAAAACAGGTACCAGTATGTAACGCTCATAAAGTCTGGTACCGTCACCGGATACTGCACTAGGTATCTGCAACTTTTAATAGATAAAATATTTAAAGTGCATTGTCAAAATGTTGCGACACGACTTATTAATACTGTATTTTGTAAAACAAAACAAAAATGCTGCTTTGGATAATTTATGGCTCGATATAATATGAAATATTTTCGTAGTTGTGAAATATATTGACAACAAGCCCTTATTTATTTGGGGGGGGGGGGGGGGGGGGGGGGGGG